>JAIPRM010001254.1:17171-40081 GCA_025469315.1 Stegophylla sp. TES_Ste_2020 | reverse complement strand
TTCTTATATTATTAATTTCCTTTGTTCAGAATCGTTTTACTGAAGAAATGATTTATCGTTTCTTTAAAATTTAATACGCCCGTCAAGAGAATACCACCCGTCGTGCGAAGTACACCCATCGTGTGAAGTATGTCCGGCTTTTTTTCATTCATAACTGTATATTTGTGTTCAAGTAGTGTTTTGTGAGATAAATTTCACGAAAAATGCATATTATTCAAACAAATAATTACCGAAATACGCAAAAAACCATAAATATTAACTCGCCTGCAGTTTATGAAACAATAATTATTTTTAGTTCAACTAAGCTACAAAATAGAAGACACGGACAAAAATATGCGATTTCTTTAAGTTCTCATTTCTAGCTATAATAATAATAATAATAATAATAATTTTCCATTGAAAAAAAAAAAAAACTCTATCAATCTAACTCCAGTGACGAGCTTTAGACTCGAGAACACACGGCGGCGGTGCACCAATGAAATGTTTTTAAACATTTTTTTTTTTTTTTTTTTTCAGCCGGAAGAAGAGAAGCGAATGAAGTACGGATCGGCCGTGCCCAGTCACATGAGACCGCAACGCAACGCTTACGGGCAGGTGATCGTTGACACGGAAACGGAGAATCTCAGCGATAAAGAGATTTTCCCCGGGCAGATGAGCATACCATCGATAGGTAGGTACACCGGCGGGTTTAAAAAAACCGTGTTTTGCACGACAATTTGCTTCAATTCGTTGCATTTCGCATAGAAGTGACGAAAGATTTTGCGGGTGAGGGAAACTACAGCGAGGAGGAATTCATGGAAAACGGTAGAGGAGCGGCTAGACGTGCGCCCACTGTCCATCCTCACAGGCCGGCGGCGCCCACGCCTCGGACGAAAATCACCCATCACGCCCGCCATCATTACGACGAGAGGTAATAATAATAATAATTGTTGTTGAAATAATGTAGACGAGTGACGACGGCCAGTGTCGAGCGGAGACAAGTAAAAAAAAGCCGGACATACTTCGCACGACGGGTGTTCTTCGCACGACGGGTGTGATTCTTTTGACGGGCGTGTTGAATTTTAAAGAAACGATAAATCATTTCTTCGACGAAACGATTCTGAACGAGGGAAATTAATAATATAAAAAATAAATGAGAAAATGTTAGAAAAATGCCCAATTTTTTTTTCACATTTTCAAAATTTTCTTGCGCCAAAATCTTTCTTACATGATTTTCTATCTATGTTTAAATTTTTATATAGTTCGCATCGAAAAATGAGGGTTTTCGAGTCGTTTTTGTCAAATTTTCGGTAATTTTACCAAAAAAAAATAATTCTAGAAGCAAATTCGGTTTCAAAAAATTACTGATCGAAACGTTTGGACAGTATTTACATACGAAAAGTTGTACACAGAAAAAAAAAATTAACAAAAAAAAAATAATTAACATCATTGTAAAAACACTAGCTTCTTCACTTCGTTTAGAATCTAAAACTATCCAGATAAAGATAAAAAGATCATATTCTTATGTAGATAGAGATAATTTTTTTAATTACATGCTAAAACGAAAGATAAATATAAATCATAACTACAATAATTTGTCCAGATAAATAAAAAGATAATATTTTTTATGATATTGATTTTTAGTTTAATGCTTTACAAACTGAATTGCATGCAATAAAATAAAAAAGGAAATTGATAATTATTAGAAAAAATGCTTTTGCAAAATTATACACTGTTTAATTCTGGACTATTGGAAAATACTTTTCAGATTTTTAAAATGTGTACCGGAAACACATTAAAGTACCACCTATAAGTTTGTCAATCTGACATAACTGTATTCGGTGGTAGTTAAATTTTTAACCAAAATTATTATTATCATTAAAAAAATATATATATATACATATGCTTATATTTATTTACCTAGATGATTTAGTACAGATGATACAATTATTATTTATCTGAGAGAACGCCGCGTTAAATTAAGTTTTTCAATTTTATCTAAATAAGATAAAAGATAATAGATTATTATTCGTCCAAATCAATTTATCCTACTATGCTCAACACTGGTGAAGGCCGCGAGTCGAAAAACACTGTAATTATTAATTATTATCGTATTTTCAGGGAACAATATTATCAAAACGAGAAACAAGTCGAACAGAGAATGAAACACGCGAGCGGTTCGGCAGACCAGAGAGCTTACAGGAACAGAAGTTCGGATCCTAGACAAGCCGCTTATCAGAAACCGCCGAGAGATAAGCGATCCAGATGGGTATTGGCCATTTACGATTATGATCCTGCTACCATGTCTCCTAATCCTGATTGTTGTGAAGAAGAGTTACAGTTTAAAGAGGGAGAACACATAAAGGTTTGTCGTGCAGTATGCTAGCCGGATTAAGAAGATTCCGAACCCTTGGGCAAATATTTCAATATGGCCCGTTTAAATGAAAAAAAAAAAAAAAAATTGTTTATACGGATTTTCTATGACATCCGAATTTATATTAAAATGATTAATTAGTTTTAACCGTAAAATAAATGTAGTAAAATATAATTTATAATGGTAAAACAAACTTAAAATGTCAATTTTAAATTGCTTGAAAACGATTTTAAACTATATGATTGATAATTACTAAGATTTATCATAACTAAAATTATTATAAATAATATTAGTCAGGGAACTGTTAATAATATAATAATGGATACTAAGTTATTTTACGTAATTAGCTTATGTAAAACATTTTTTCTCTCGATTTAATTTTAAAATCTTCTACATGGTTTTAATTAAAATCATAATTAGACAATAAATACTTTTCTGAATTCAATTGAATGTCATTAGGTAAAACAGAAAATGTATAAAAGAAATAGAATAAAGTAATTAAAGTTTAATGTAAATTTACCATGAGAGAGAGAAAAGAGAGAGAACAGGATATTTTTAATTTTAGAAGAATACTGGTGAAGTATGTTAGCAAAAATATGAATCACTTTAATTAAATAAATCTCGAAAATATATCTATTTTTAAGTAAAATAATTACTGTATAATGTATATTATACTACTTATTAATCAGAATAAGTTCAATATTTGAAAACATGTAAAAGTGTAGATCGTTTGTCATAGGATTACAAAATATTTTTTAGCAATGCAGTTTCGGATTGGTTTAAGTTTTAAAAAAATACAATTTATTTTATTTTTTCTGACATACATAACTATTATTTTCGTGAAGTCAAGAATTTAAACTGTTTGAATATGACAAAAATAGCTTCCTTGAAAATGTAAAATAAAGCAAAGCTCATAATATTTATATTTTAAATTCTGAGTTGACCGAAGAAGCTAGTGTTTTTACAATGATGTTTTATCTTTTTTTTTTACGTGTACACGTTTTCGTATAGAAATACATGGCTAACATAGAAACTATTTGAATCAAAATTTGCCTCTAAGTGGTACTTATGTTTTTTTTTTGAAATTCTCAATAGTCTTCTCAAAATTTAGGAAAAACTACCCAAAATTTGACAAAAGAGACTCGGATACTATATTTTTATTTATTTTCTTTGATCCAAATTTTATGAAAATTTAATTGCAGATAGTAAATAAAATGAGAAATATTTAGGCGCAAAAAAATTTAAAAAAATAACACTTCTTTTTCTCATCAACATTTTTTTTTTTTCAATAATGAAATATAAAACTGATTGAGTAAAAACATTTTTTTTTTTTTTTTTTGTTATAACAAATTTTATAATTTTTAAGTAAAATTGTATCGAATAAACTGAAACTCTGCTCAGAATCTTCTTATTGAAGAAATGATTTATCGTTTCTATAAAGTTCAATACACCCCACGAGTATCCCACTCGAGGAGCAAAGAATATCAAAGGTGTGATGTTTATCCTTTTTAGCAATGTAATAGAGATTCATTTAAGTCAATTTTAAGCAAATACACTTTTTTTTTGGTCTTACTAATATAGATAACTGTTATTCTCATGAAATCAATAATTTGACCTGCTGTAATAAATTATCTATTTTAATAATTTCATTCAAATTTTTTGTAAAAATATAATAAAAACAGTTTTCTTGAAAATTAAAAAAAACAAAATTCCATAGTATGTATATTTTTTTGAAAATAATGCCATTAAATTGATTTTTTTCCCTTAAGATAACTGTTGACTTAACGACGTGAAACATTTAGATACAATAGCGGATACAGACGCCCTTAACGGAAAGGGGCAATTTCAGATAAAAAGGGTAAAAAAGTCATATACAAAATAAATTTTGAGTGTAGGATGAAATTTTAATTCGGAGTCGAACTATTTAAATTTCCATAGTAAAAATTAGAAGTAACTGGCGATTTTTTTGAGACAAAAACAAGCATAGAAAGAAAAGAAGTGCCATTCATTTGTATTATTTCTTATTGTTAGAAAACCGATATTTTGTGAACAAGGGGTTGCCTCTTTGTATCCGTTTATTTTTAGTTACATTGATTTGCCACAACGATATGTAAAGTAGAGCGGAACGAGACTTATGTAATTTAATAATTAATCTTAATGATTTTCGTAGATCTACGGAGATAAAGATCCAGACGGTTTCTTTTGGGGTGAATGTAGAGGAAGATTTGGCTACGTTCCCCACAATATGGTTATGGAATTATCTGAGCCGAAAGTATGATTTATTTTTTTGTATATTTTTATAGCTTTGTTAGAAATAAAAATTAAGTTAGAGTAAATTTCATATTATTATTATTTTATGTTACACATAAATATATATATATATATATAGACACTTATTGTATGATTGGTAAATGAATAAATTTCATTATGATACATTGTTTAAATATATTTTTGAATTTGTGCACAGAATCAAGATCCAAGAGGTAGAAAAGACGATCGTTGGATTGATCCGTACTCGGGTCCTGTAAAAAAAATGATAGCGTTATACGATTACGATCCGATTGAAAGTTCACCGAATGTTGATGGAGAAGTAAGTAAAAAAAAATGTTCTGTTTTGGCGAACAATATTTTTTATACTCACAACTCGAACTTCTACGGGTTGAACCGAATACCGGAAGTGGCGGCGCAAAAATGTCAAAAACTACTTTTTACCTCCAAACACCGCACGAATTGTTGACTCAGAACCGTGTGGGCTCTGAGTCCCACACCTCCACTTTTTACTTTCTCAAAAACTTTTCTTCCTATTTGAATTAAAATATTAATCATATCAAAAAAGTAACTTGTGTTGAACAATAGGTATTTGCTTGGTGTATAGAGGAAAACATTAAATTGATTATTTAAATTTCAACTATTCGGACGGTTGACTATTTATTTTCAATTAATTTGGAGTTAAGGTAGACTTATCGATTTTTGGCGGCAATGACAAAAAGTTTAATTGGCCCGCGTCAGGACATTGTGGTCGGTATTTATTGTGTGTGTGTGTGTGTACAACGGGCAAACGTTCTTTGATCTACGTTTGGACAGTGTTCGTAAGGAACGAGTTCCTAGAGGAACAGTTAGTTGGAATGAGAGATGAAGAAACAAGTGTTATTTTTTAGATTCTAAACAAAGTGATGTTTCTTTTTTTTTCTGTGAACACTTTTTCGTATGAATCTGCTTGTACAAAAGTCTAGATTAGCAATTTTTCGAAACCGGATTTGCCTCTAGTTGGTACTTCGAAGAGGTTATTTTTTGAATTTCTCAATTTTTCATTTTTCTTTTTTGGAAAATGACATAAAATTTTACAAAAAAAGACTCAGAAACCAACATTTTTCGATACAAACTTCATGAATATTCAAATATAGATACACAATAATATGAGAAACATTTTGGCAAAAGAAAATTTTGAAAATGAAAAAAAAAATTGGACATTTTTCTCACATTTTTTTTTTTATTAAATTATTTAAGTAAAGTAAAGTGTAGAATTCGGACATACACGGATGTTATTCGCTCTTCGGGTCAGATACACTTAGTGGGTGGTGTGTTGAAAACGATGACTGTTATAATATTGTTCTTTATATCGTTAACTTTCTTCATTCAGAAATCGTCTTATTGAAGATATAATTTATCGTTTCTTTAAAATTCTATAATCACCCACCAAGAGTATCTGACCCGAGGAGCGAAGAACATCCATTGTGTGAAGTTTCGTACCACGTATTACGTCATCGCTTTGTAAAAAAAGTGTGCAATGGAAGGCCATCCGTGTGGAAAGTTAAAAGAGTCCGGTGTTCTTCTATACATCCCGTTGAAATCATCGATTCGGCGGTAGCAAAAAAAAAGGTTTAATTGTGGAACAAATTTAATTTTATATAAAAAAAAAAAAGAGAAACGGAGCGAGTTCCTATTATTCAGAAAAAAATATTGAAAAAATTTCCGTTCCTTTTTTTTTTTTTTTTATGAGAACTCATTTCTATTATTTTATCTATAACTCTCTTGTACTACACTTCATTCGGTATACAATAGAAACAACATCGAACTCTTTAATTTATCATATTTCGTAGTTAATATAAAATTCACATATCACATTTAAAATTGAATTTAAAAATTAATGAATTCGAGTAGAACCAGGGTAGTGAGAACATTCAACTCGACAGAAAATTATTGTTTACTTGTACAACAGACGTTTTCATATGTTTAACTTATACGCTATTTTCATTTTTATTTTATTTATTTATCTATACATAGTTGAGAGTCGAGAAGTCTTGGGTTTCATCTTAACATTTTTAGATTAGCTATTTAATAATTAAAAGTATTGTGCCAAGAGATTTAGATGTATACCCTCTAAATGGCCTCTCACCACTGAACTACCAGTCAGTGACGAGGTGATGATAGCCTCGTGAAATATGCTATCACGCTACTGGGAGTTAGTCCGTGTACTTAAAGGAATACCTAGTCGAATAAATGTAACATTAATTTATCTGTCACGGCACTATTTTAGTTTTTCGCATTTAAATTCAAATTTTGACCAAACGAGATCTACACGGTTAAATAATTAAATACAAATTGTGTGCAGAAGATAAATACATATAATCATATTCGTATCTTATTTCAAATTATCCTTGCTCAGTCCTCGTCACGTCTTAAACGTGTTTAGTCGGGTATACGTATTCTCTCTTCAGTATTGCCTTCCCCTCTTTACACACCACTCCTACTACTTCCGACAACTACTAAATGGTAATCATATTCATATTTTATGTATACGCATAATATGTATTTCACTTTAATTTTGTGTGCTTTCTGGTTGTGCCTACAATTTTCATTGATTTACAATTTTATTTATATCATTTGTTTCTATAAACATAATTAACAGTCATGATAATGATAACAACTTTCGAATGTAGAAAGTAAAAACATCTAATATGAGAAATTTGTGTTTGGTTGTCGATGTATTTTCGTGATAAAAATCATAGATTAAAGAATTTTACTCAAGTTTTACACAGGTTATTGTTATTTATGATTTTTTACTGATGAACTATGTATATAGTCTATGAATAATGCATAATCCTACAAATATAATTGTTTTGCAATCAAACAGTACGTCATATAATATATTTATCATGCAAATAAATTATTTAGTTTATAATATAGTTATAATGTATTAATTTCGAATTTTAATGCAGTCAATTGAAATTTTTTTCAAAAATGGGTTATGATTCACTTTAGTTGCTTTTATTTTGTATTTTCACAGTCATATACTGTTTAATCATAGTAAATATTTTCCAAAATACACAATGAGTAAATTGTAAATTGTAAGAAATCGTATTGAAGAGAATTAAAGCATTTATTATAACCATTTTTTTTTTTATTTAAAGTCAATATTGTGTTTATTTTAAAACTTAATAATATAAAAAATTATTTAAACGTATTAGGTATTTAAATAATAATAATAATTATAATAAAAAAAAAGTGACATAATATTTTTATCATGTGATTTCAGTAATTTAAAATCAATGGTAATAATAACGGTTTTTTATTACAAACATATATTCACTCAATTCATTACATGAAAACATGTAGGAAAAAATACAAGTTTTTATCGGATTAAAGAATTAATTGCTTATAATCGAATCCATAATAATGTATGTACTATGATATTAGCTGGTTTATTCTCAAATGTCATTGGTTAAGTTTTAGATCCTTTGAAAATACATTTATATTAATAAGCCAATACGATCAATTATTTATGGTTTTGTTCCTACGTTATTGTCTGGGAGAACTGTGCTATTAAATAAACCTACAAATTAACATTCAATGATTATTAGATGAACAATCGAATAATTTCAAATAATTAGAAAGCTACTAAAAAAAAAAAAAAAAAAATATTAACAACTATTAAACGACTTTTAAACTTTTTCCGAGTAAATATATACCTATATCAAATATTATATAGACTTGAAACAGCTACATGTGTTACGAAAAAATATCTGTTTATGACATGTGTTCACCATTTTGTTTCTTTATAAGCGTACAAAGAAACAAATTCATATTTGCACGTTAAGAGAAAGTCGCCTCGGGTAAAACTTTTCATTTCAAAATTAAATTCTAAAGGGATATACGCGGAACGTGTGGGGTATCAGAAACATACGAAATGAACGTCATGCTCATTCAATGTTTCATATTTTCCTTTGGCTGTGAAACGAGTAAAACGAAATTCTCGCGCATAATGTTCAAAAGAAATAATTTATGAACGTGCCATTTTTCGTATTCGGGATGAACTCGGTCGGACTCGAATATTCGACGTTTGTGTAAATAAATGTGTTTTGTAATACGAAAATTCACACGTGCAAAAATAAGCTTTTATCATAGTTATTAATAGATAATTAATATTATATATATTTATAGAGTTAGGATTTTGCAGTTCTAAAAAACTATATACGAGTATATATATTATATATGTATAACGAAGCACTAAAACATCAAAAATCATAATATAAGGTATCAAAAGTCTAAAAAAACAAAAGAGTAAAATAAAATTGCGTGTATTTCATTTTATAATGCATAAATCGAATTTATGTAACTCATTTATAACTTACATATATTCTTTTTAGACCTGGAAAAAAAAGAAAATGCCCACAAAATCCAAACTCTAGTAATTATTGTAATATTACGTAGAGTAAATACGTAAAACTTATTTTGAAAAAAATGTTACTTAAAAATAAAAAAGTACAAAAATGTACTAAAAGTCAAAAAATAATAAAATTGCGTGCATTTAATTTATAGAAGCATATTAAATCGAATTTATTTGCTCAACTCTGTCAAAGACCAACGGGGGGAAAAAAAGAAAACTCTCACAAAATCCAAACTCTAGTAATCATTGTAAAATTAACCTTTCAAATGCGTTTATTTAGCTAATTTATTTTGAACTTTCTTTATTTTTCTCAAAAATGTTACTTAAAATCTTCAAAAAAAGCTGCACAGAAAACACCAAAAGTCTTACCGAGTCCAAAAAAAAAATAAGTTGACTTAATTTCTATTTTAGACCTATAGAAAAAAAAAAAAATAAATAAAAAATAATGCAAATTCCTATAAAATCCTAATTATTCTAATATTATTATAATACTTTATTCCGTTTTCGGTTTTCAGCAAGTGGAATTGCACTTCAAATGCGGTCAGACCATATTCGTGTACGGCGAGATGGACGACGACGGCTTTTACCGGGGCGAGTGTAACGGCGTGCGCGGCCTCGTGCCGTCAAACTTCCTGATGGAGGTGGGCCCGGAGTACGTGGCCGACGACGGCGCCGGGCCGTCGCAGCCCAGGGGCCAGCGGCAGTCGCAACAGCACCACCAGCAACAGCAGCAGCAGCAACAGCAACAGCAGATGCAACAAGACATGAGGGGACACGGGCCCGGGGCCCGGGGCCCACCGCCCCCGCCGCGCGGCATAGACCAGCCGCCCAAACGCAATAAAGGTACGCATGCCGCCAGAAAACGCGACGCCCCTCCCCAAATGATTGTCAATCACCACCCACCGATGACCCCTCCCCCCCGTTAGACCTCGGTCCACGTGACGGGTGTTACCGTTTTCCATCAAAACGCACTTTTACCCCTTTTCTACCGATGGGGGGTACTGTTTTCCGCCGAAATGCACCCCATTTTCTTTTCCACCAAATTATTTATCTGATACTGCACGTTTAATTTGTAATGTTTAAAATACAAACAGCAAATGACCAAAACAACGAATAAACAATTTTATTTTATTTTTACAACAGGATTAGGTGAAATTTTCCAATTTAACTATTTTTTTTTAATTTAAACAAGTAATGGCATACGGTAAAATATCGAAAATTTTATGTACTTTATTAATTATTATACTAGAAGCTTCGCATCCAGCTGGGGATTTTGGTAGAACTTAACTACTATTTTTACTCAATCGTTTTGTGATGTCATTATGATATCATATTATCTGTACATTGTAATATGTTGATTAATAAATAATATTTGGTGGAAACGTGTACTGGTGGAAAAGGATATTTGTGGAAGGGGGAAATGTTCATTTTAGTGGAAAGGGGGCATTTTGGTGGAAAAGGGAAACGTTCGTTTTGATGGAAAAGTCCCGTCGTCTTACTGCCCGCCCACCTGCTCGTCAGAACCCGCCATCCCTTTTATCCGTTTTGAGGTCGCACCATACACACATTTCACATAATATTTTTTTTCTGGGTGCGGCGACCGCGCTATTGTCGTCGTCGACGGGGGGGGGAACGGTCGCGTCGCCGCCGCACTCGACACGCTAAAATATTGGCAACAACACAAATACGTATTACGTTATATACATACTTGGACGTCCGACTCGAAAAATACCGGTGGGTGGAGAGGAGAAAGGATCAAAATTTATATCGTGTGATATCGAAGGATTACATTTTACATTTTATAAATCAGTAATCACTATAGGGAACGGATTTATATATGCACGAAAAAACCTCAAAATATGCATCTAAAAACATAAATTATGGATATGCTACAAAAAAAAAATATGTTCATTTCTTAATGTGCACAATTAAGTTTAATAACACTGAAAACATAATTATATAAAATTGGGCATTTCGTCGTCTTAACTGTGTTCTTTACCAATAACACTGTTAATCTTTACCAAAAATATTACCAATTTAAAAAATATTGACCCATGATAAAAAAAAGTGAAAAAATCCGAACATACTTCGCACCACATGAGTATTCTTCACTTCTCCAGTGAGATTTGAAGGATGTGTTAAATTTTATAGAAACGATAAATAATTTTTTCAATAAAACGATTCTGAGTGAAACTTCGGTTTTTATAAGAAGATAATTTCTATTGTAAATCATAAAGTTAATTAATATTATTAAAGCGTTATTTTGTAATCAGCCAGTTTTATATGCCACTATTAACTTTCAGTTAGTTCTCAAGAGCAAAAAAATTTTTTTTTACATTTTCAAAATTTCCTTGCACCAAAACTATACTATTGTCTATTTATATTGAACATTTTTTTAAGTTTGGATTAAAAAATGATTTTTATTATATTATTTTTAGTATTAATTTCGTCACTCCACTACTAAGAATCTTAAAAAAATTCAATTTTGACAATGAATTCAGATTTACCTTCTTACCATCGAATATAATCAGATGAACACCGATTGTGATTTTATCGATATAAATACATAAGGTTCGGTTTTTCAATTGATTTTAACCGTCAAAACTCAACTAACAATGTGTCAATACTATGTCCCAGTTAAACTGATTTGGAACACCGGTTGAGCTAACTATTAGATTAAATCGCTAATTAAATTAACCGCACTAAATCGATAAGTTTACAAAAGTAATTTTTGACAGATTCATGTAGTTCTGCTGTATAGGAAAACGTGTGATGAAACAAATATTATGCGTAATAAATATAAAAATATGACGTACTTACGGTAAAATTACAAATATGAATCGTGATATTCGAAAACGAGGAAAAACGTAAAAATATACAATTGGTTTAATGAGAATATAATCAAAATTGGGGATATTTCTAATCACATTTAAAATATGCATTTACTATTTATAAATCCGTTCTCTATTAATCACTACCGTTAAAATTCGAAAAAAGTAATTATATTTAATCGCATAAAAAAATGGTTTTCAAATTCTGTTATTTTTTATTTTTTTTTTTGAACATTTGGCTTAGACGTTTTCTATACAAAATTCATTTTTCTTATCACGTCTTATCACGCAATGCGATTTCAATTCGAATTACAATTTTTTATTTTTTTTTTTGTATATAAGTTTCTGGACGCCCTCGTATCTATATAATATATATATATATTATATTTTTTATTACAATATTGAATTGATTAAAAATAATAATAATAATAAAAAAAAAAAAAAAACTGCTAAACAAACCGAAAAAAAATACCAATGATGGTGGGTTATCCGTTATCGTTGTAAGAAATAATACAAAGAAACAAAATAACAAAAAAAAAAAAAAAAAAAACAATACAATTTATTTAAATATAACATAAAAAATATAATAATATCGATTCGTGCGTATACGACGATATGATGATACACGTATAATGTATTATAAAATTTTTCCTTTTTTTTTTTTTTTTTACAATTTTGTGTTTATATTATAATATTTTAGACACGTCGAGATCTTTAGGAAAAACATGCATATATATATATATATATACACTTACACAACGAGACATAAAAGTCCAAAATATAAATATAATATACATACAATATTTTCTATTTTTATTTTTATTTTTTGTTTTTGCCTGATCACTTCAGCGGCTTGTGTTTTTATTTTTTTTTTTTGTCATGTTTGTTGTTGTTTTCCGGCCCGGTTTTCGTCGCGGAATACGACGACATTATATTATTATTATTAATTTGTTATACTATATACCCTGTTGCAATGGCTTTTATAATGAATACTATATATTGTCTTGTTTTTGTTTTTGGAACCCCGGCGATATTGTTTTATGTTCTTTAATGATATACAATTATTATTATTTTTATTTTCATTATTATCACTATATTTTATTTCCCTTTGTGCGCGTACCTGCTGCAGCGGGTCTTCCCTCGCAACACACACACACACACAGTATATTATACCCTCGCTACATTAATTACTCTCTCGCAAACACAACAAATACAAATTATAATTGTTATTACACACTTCATTCATATTTAATTATTTCTAAATCACCTATACAGGGTGAAAAAAAAGCACGGTAATCCATATAATATTCCTAATTAGTGCATTAAATATAAAATAATATACCTTTATTTTATATAAATTTTTCTTCTTACATTTCTATAGGTGTTAAATGATTACCAAACGTAATGAACGAATAGTTTTAATGATAGTCAAAAATGTATTGTTATCACTAAATTGTACGCAGAATTCTTATACAATTTGATATACGACACCATATCAAGAAGAAGGTATATTTTTATTTGATGCACTGGTTAGGAATATCATATGGGGATTATCATGCTTCTATTTCCACCCTGTATATATATATATATATATTAATGTATATAAATACAGGGCGATTGTTTTAACATGAAAAACTATATAGATTTCTGGTCAAATGAAAAACGTCTTTTCGTTATTTTATGAATTTTAAATTGTTTTTTTTTTTTTTTACAAATAACTATTTTTACTTTATAGAAAAATATTTTTGTTAATTTTGTACGGTTACTACACGTCAATTTTTTTTTATTAATGTACCAACAGTTCAATATGGCAGTGATTCTCAACGTGAACACTAATGCCTCCTTATGGGCACTTTTAATATTAAGGGAGGCACTGATTAGGTTAGGTTTAATTGAATTTAACTGAAGGGAACGCCGAAGGGCTGATTTAAATTATATATCTTTATAAATTTTACAATAACTTCCCCCAAAAATGGAAATTATTGTTAGTTTTCACTGATAATGGTATCAAATGAAATATACAGAATTTTATTGTAGGTATTTCTAATTTATATTAGAAATATATGAAAAGGGCGATTTAAGACTAAAGATGTCATTCATTCAGCCAGATATCATTTCATTATTCATTAGTAGAAACAAATTTACCTCAAAGCAACCATATAACCATAATCACATAGGTATTTTTGGGTGATTATTAAAAAATAAAAATAAAATAAATTTATTTGGTTATTTATAATTACTATGATGGCGAAAAAACATAGTCATTAGTTTTAATAAGAATTATATAAGTGAGAGATTTTTAAAATTCAATAGGGGCGTTGTATAAAAAAAAGGTTGGGAAACACTGTTTTAATACATCTATTCTTTTTAAAGTTCAGAGTAATATATCTCGTGGAAAAATACGAATACCCCACAAAAGTTTGCTGCATTTAATTTAAGAATATTCGACCCTGTTTTTATATATGTTTTATATAGGTAAATTGAAAACGGTTTTTTTTTTCAATTACTATGTAAATATTTTATTGTTTTTTTGTGTTTGCAATAATAATAAAATAATTGTCTCTTGTAAATATTATAGGTTACGTGTAAATTATTTTTGTTTTCGAGCGATCGCTACGCACATGGTAGCACAAATGCGTTGTTACATAATTATAGTAACGCCAATGAAAAATAATAATTAAAGAGGGAAAATGATGAATTTTGACGCATTAATACAGAGTCTAGGACATATAATACAGGGTGTCCCAGTTATAATTTGACAAATGCATTGACTTTTATTTTTTTATAACTTTAAACTTTTTTTAGCAAAAAAAATAAAAATATTACTTCAGCAATAAAGTGTAATTTTTTTTGTTTTAGGACCTAAATTTTCAAATTTGAAATTTTACACTGCAGTTTTAGAAAAAAATCAAAATAGCCAATTTCTTTATCGGATTTTTAGAAAAATATTGGTGCTTATATGTTTTTTTATTAAGGTTTGGTCGTTTGTTTATTATGATTTTTTAAACTTTTTGAAAATGCGAATTTTATCGTGTATAATGTTGAATCCCCTGAATGATCGCATGTGCGCAGGTTGTGTGATAATTAATTCACATTTTCAAAGAGTTTAAAAAATCTCATACCAAATAAATAATCAAACATTAATAAGACATTTTATCACCGAAATTTTCCAAATATTCGTATTTACGTAACGGCTATTTTCATTTTTTTTTTTTTCCAAAACTACGGTATAAAATTTCAAATTTGAAAATTCGAGTGCTAGAAAAAAGTTAATTTATACGTTAATGTTTGTAGCTCAATGCTGTAATAATAATAATAAAAAAAAAAAAACGGTTAAAAAATTAATTAATAAAACAAAAGTTGTTGCGTTTGTCAAATCGTTCTGGGACAACCTGTGTAATACATATATATTTTTAATATTATGATTTAATATGAACGCGCCATATATTTATAGATCGCGTAATGCGATCTATAAAAATCATTGGGCGGAAAAATACGCGCCGCGGTGTTTTACATTTATTTTACGTTCGACATTAATTTCTTAGCCTGTACACATTTTCCTTCTACTTGTGGCGTTTTTCCCGAACGTTTTACGTCAGAAGCGGTTTAAGCGCGACTATTAATATACGAAAAACTATTTAATTAAAAAAAAACTATTAATTCAAAGCCCGAACATTTTCTAAGTCAATTAACACGGGGAAAGTTTTGCCGAGCGCTCAATCGGTTCCAAAGTCTAATTGATCGATTACGTTGAAATTTCCTTTTTTTTTTTTTTTTTTTTTTAATTACCGAAATTCACTTTAAAACTGTTTTGAAATCTCGCGTCGACTTTATAACGACTTGGTCTCCGGTAAAATATAAATAATTTCTCGGTTCGACGGCGGCAAAAAAAAAAAATGTAAAAAATAATAATAAATAAAAAACAAACTCTGATGTTTCAATAAAAGCAATCTGTTACGCATATTATTCTGTTTTGCTCGCGATCGGAATGACAAAAGATAATAATATAATATATACCTATAGAAGCGATGCGTTTGGCGAGGTTAAAAACTTTTTATTATTCCCCCCCCCAACCCATTAAACTTTATATTATAATTTTTGTGACGTATCCGGTCGCTCGATTTCTCGGGGCCACGGGAGGACACATCATGTGTTTGCAGCTTTATTGTACTGTGCACATATATATGTACTCGTAGCTCCTGTCAAAAAGCGTCTTAAATTTATTATATAATGTGCTAACATAATATATAGTGCGGCTTATCATTAATATCAATTGGCGTCTTCAATCAAAATTATACTGCGATGAAACTGACAACGAATAAAAGTGTAACATATTTTTATACAAAACACAATTTCTAGAAATTTCTCTCCCCCCCCCCAAAAAAAAAAGACAAAATAATATGTACACTGGGTGAACTTAACTACGCTAGGTTTAATGGAAACAACAGCTGAAAGTGTTTAAATATTTTCCAATAATTTTCGAACTTAATAATTCGAAATAAACCCCATGTTCAAAATCAATAGGTGGAGCTATAAGTATACATCATGTTTATTTTTACAAAACGTATTTTTTTGTTAAAACGGTGCACTATATTTTTTGAAAGTCTGGAAAATGCATTTTTGTCAGTTAATTGGAAAAAGCTAACAGTTAATCAATTAATAAGTTAATTGAATTTTGAGTTAACTCAGTTGAGTTAAAAATTAAATTAAAAAAAAATTTTAAAAACATACAATTACTTAACATGCTTGCTAAACATGTCAATGAATCAAAGTGCATCTTAAACAAAATCGCATATCTAATTTTTATTTTTAAATTTAACTTGACAGGATTTTATTCAAAAAATTAATTCGCTATTTATTAAGTTAACATAACATTTGATAAGTTAAGTTAGCAAAATATCAAAAGTAATAAGTTAAGTTAAAATTAATTTAATTTTTAACTTTTTAACTTATTTATGACTAGCCTTGGTTTTTTGAATATTACGACGTACATTTTAGGAGTACCGATCGATGAACACAATAAACGAAAACAATATTTTTGTTTCTACACATTTGTGAATTTATCGAGCAAATTGTTTTCAGGTGGTTAATGAGAAATTAATATATTTACTCTTACAGGAAAACAAAGACGAAAATTAATTTAATTGCGGTAACTAGATACCGACTGCAAAAATAATAATATTGCTTTAGTTAACATTTTCGATACGATTTGTCGGAAAACAGAGAATAATATTTAAATCGGTCACGTGACATAATCATCTATTACAGTGTTTGAAACTACTATAGGTAGTATCGATTATTTTTGCTAAATTTAAGTTTGTGAACGTGCCTATGATAATACCCCTGAAATAATACTTCTAGCTCCACCTGTGTTTAACTGTTTTTGGTTTTTAAATAAAAATGCATGTTATAATATTGATCTCTATGTGTGCTTTAACATTTTTATTTTATTTTTTCTTTACTGTTTTTTTTTTTTTTTTTTATGAAACTTAATCAATTCAAATTTATTCATCAGCTGTATATTGTTGTTTTAATAAAAAACATGCTGATTTTGGTTTTGTTTGAACTGAATAAATTTGTAAATTTTTGTCAACGATATGACCCACCTTCAATGTGTTCCAAGCATGAAAACGGTTTTCCCGTCGCACACAGTCACGTCGAAAATGAAAACGTAACTGCCCCACAGGAGCAACAGTGCACCTGACTATATATTACATATATTTGTATAAAAATATTATACAATTAGTAAAGTATAAAATATTATATTATACAGTCACGTTTTCATTTCCGACGATTTTGTTTTTGTGAATTCATCCGAAACTCATCATTATATTTTATGAAACGCAGATATCGCATGTTCTGCGTTTCGGTTTTTTTGTCGTTGGTCAAAAAAACAACCAAAAAACCATACAAAATTATTATTGTTTTCTCTGTATGTTTTTCTATCTTTTTGTTTTTCTATCTTTGTTCTGTTCGCTATAGATGCCTGCCTTCCGCAATATGATTATCACCAGGTGAGTGCGTGTGAGCTATATTTAAAAAAATTGAATGATCTGTGTCTTCTTCGAACACAACAATATGTTATATGTATATTTGTACTACAACAACAACAAAAATACACCACTCACACTCTAAATATCGAACACCAGACAACAACGATCACCTATCTATCTACGACCATCATATTTTATACACACACATATCAAAAAAAAAAAAAAAAAAAACATAATAGAACATAATATTATTATTATATAATAAAATTATAATAATATATTATGTAAAAAAAATGCTGTGTGCTGCTACGTGTCTAGCTGCCGGCGCACCCGCGGCACATTACACATTTGAGATACACGTAACGGATAATATTATGGCATAAACGTTGTTGTACACGGTATTTAACTCGAGAAATCGTTTAAGTCCGTTAATCACACAGGTATATGAATGATACATAATGATATTTGCAATAATATTAATAATAACAATGAAGCAGTGCGGTATAATACTCGCAGAGGATATTTATTTATATGTATCATTTTTTTTTTTATACTTTTATTATTATTATAATAATATTGAATTATTTACTACGACCCTTGCGTGTGTGTGTACCTACTACTATATCCGTGTGTGTGTGATGTTTGTGTCGATTTTCTTCCTTCTCTTTTACACCGTCTCGTTCGCGGTAAACCCACAAACGAATATAATATAACAAAAACGGTTTCCTCTGTATTTTCCTCGCGTGAGATGTTATATATATATATATATATACTACATACACACAACAAATACTCACTGGCACGCACGATTCTTTTTTTTTTTTTTGGGGGGGGGAAGGGCGGACGGGGGACGGGGAGGAGGTTAATATTATTAAGTTTGGCATTCGTCGTGACAGCAGCTGCTGCTGTGAAGCGAATTTATTTCTCGCCGCCGCGGTCTCCTCTAATCGATAGGATTCCGACGAACATTTTTACGGTTACGGTTTGAGGTTGTATATACGCACACCAGCACTGCTGCATTTTGGACGCACGCCAGCGATTCACATTCTATTAGGACTACACGGGGGGCACGAAAAACGCCCTCTTATTATTATTATGATTATTTTTGTTTTGTTTCACCTCTCAGCAGTCACAAATCCAGACACAAATTGAAAATTTCCGAATCCGTTTTGATTGCATTTCGACTCCGGTGCTTTTTTAAAAAGATTGCCCAACGACGATTTTTACCTCGTTCGCGACGAGTCACGACTAGTGACTATATGTATATGTGCCACTAGGAATATTCTCCTGGGAATGTTCCCGGGAACGAGGAATATTCCCAAACATTTTGGGAATATTCCTTCAAAAAAATATAATAATTATTTTGATAACGATTGTTATATATATAATATGAGAGTAAGACAGTAATGAGAAACCGTATTATTAACCGTTAATGTACTTTGTTTCTCATCTACTCTGCTTTATTAAGCATGATAATATTATTTATATCGTTGTTTTTATATTTAAATTAATTACGATCCTTATACTCGCGACTAGAGCGAACTTAAATTAGATTTATATCGAATAGATATAAAATTTTTTTTTTGAATCGCCCAAAAGTCTTACTTTTCTCCAGTAATGTTTTTGATAATAATTTATATTTTTTATTCGGATCCAATTGCAGTTACAAGTTTTATTAAAAACTAAAATCTATTTTGAATAATATATAAAAATAAATTTATTATTTTCCCAATAAATTCCTCATTTCAGGAATGTTCCCGAGAATTCACGCATCACTAGTCATGACGATCATCTGGGGGATGATAAAACGTGTGTTTAATTTAATTGTTATTTATTTTTCGTACCAAAATCGGAAATTTTTAATTTACACAAATCCGTTTTGATTTGCGTCTCGTCTGATACGCCCCGAAAAGGCGTCCGTGATTTCCTATACAGCACGTCCCAGTGCCACGCTTTTGATATCTTGGCAGCATATTAATATTTTTGATGAGAAAAAAAAATATTCACATTTTTGAAATTTTTTTACACCAAAAAATTTTTCAGATTATTGTCTATCAATATTTGAATTTTCATAAAATTTGTACTAAAAAAAAAAATAAATAGATTCTGAGTCTTTTTCGTCGAATTCTAATAAAACTCTCAAAAGTACCATTAGATGCAAATGAATGATGTTATTCATAAAATTGTTGTTCAAAACTTTTGGACAATTATATTAAACAAAAAGAAAACAATACACAAAATAAACATCATTGTAAAAACGCCAGCTTTTTCGCTCCACTCGGAATCTAAAATCTTTGTTTGTTGTTTCCGCCAATTTATGCGCTTTTCATGTCAATATTTATGATTTATTTTCCTTGTAAATGCTTTGTAAAATCGAATGACGTCAAGTCGAATACCTTCGGGTCGTTTCCATTCGGACCAAAAAACCAATGACAAAAGACACCTAATTTTTTTCCCGGAATTCTGAAACAGGTGACCACCCTTAATGGGGGTGGCACGGGACTTTCGGGACGTACCGCCGAAGGGTTGCAGTCGTCATGTAGTGGGGATGGGGAGGGGGCTGCTGTTCTGTTATCAACGTCTTCGTCCTCGCTCCTGTCTCGAGTCCGCATCCTGTCTGTGTGTGATTCTGGATAACGACGTCCCCCCACCCCGACCGCGTCGCGTGCCGGAACCGGCGTGTCTAACGGATCTGTGTGTCGGGGTTTCTAGATGGCGGCGGCGGAGGCGAGGGAGAGAGGAGATCCGTACGAGAGGAGAGATGGTAGAAACGGCGTTGGCCAGTCGTCGGGCGTCGGCGCCGGCAGCAGCGGTGCCGGTGGCGCGGGTCAGCAGCAGAGCACGTCGGGCAAGTTGTTCAAGGGCCTGGCGCACGTGGTGCCCGATTTCGGGCTGGGCGGCAGGCACGACGGCCAACAGCAGCAGCAGCAGCAGGGCCAATCGGGCACGTCGAGTTTCATGCAAAAGCTCAACGACCTGGCCCATCACAATCCCGTGGTCAACAGCGTGGGCGGTGGTGCGTTCGGGGGTCAACAGCACCCGCAGCAGCAGCAGCAGCAGCAGCACCACCAACAGCAGCAGCAGCAGGCCGATCACGGCGTGGACAACATACTGTCCAAGGGCAAGGAACTGATTTTCATGAAATTCGGTCTGGGAAAATGATGTTTACCGACGACTATTAACGTAGTAGCGTTCACCTGCACTGCCCATGTCACTGTGATCCGTTTCGTAGGATGTAATAATAATAATAATAATAATTATAATTATAATTATAATAACACAATATTAGTAAAATATTATTATATTACCGTAATAATAACAATTCACACTATCGTTATCCCGTCGTCGTTACGTCATCGTTATCATCATCATCATCATAATCATCATCATCATAACACAGATTAACCTCTGACCTCGATTCAGTTGTGACCACGTATTATGAAGAATTATAAAATATATTGTACAACACATTTTACTGCCTATTTTAATTTTATCAAACAATTTTTTGCGTGCGAAAGAGAACTGGGAAGGGTTAGTGAAACAACAAAATAAAAAAAAAAAAAAATAATTCATTGCATTTCTAGTCGAAAACAATAATTTCTTGTAAATTTCTTGTAAAGACTTTTGTTCCCTCCGTAAGTAGTAACCCTGATATGACGTCGGATTTGGGTTTGTTTACATTTTTGAGAATGAACAGGAAGTGTACCACCATCTGGTCTGTCTTATCTGTGGTAAATGATAATATGTAATACGAAAATGTCTTTCGTCCGCGCTGCTCGCAAGTGTCTCCGTTTCTGCGCAGCGTACGCAGTAAAAAACGAAAAAAGTTAAGGGTAGGGTTCTCGAACATCCCGAACAGTTCCGATAGTAAAATATAATATATATTTATTTGGTTTTTTTTTAATTTTTACTTTTTACTCAACAAAATTTGTTTATTTACTTTTTAGTTTTTACTTGTTTTTTAAAACGTCGATCTAAATGTTTAACAGATAACTTTTAAACACAAACTGATAACTTTGCTTCTATTATATTTACATTTTTCTTTTTTGAACTAATTATGGTTAAATTTTTGAAAATTCTTTCATTTTTTTTAAAGTTCGAAAGTTTGAATAGGATTTAAATTCGAGTTCGAAAAAAATTAATGCTTGAACCATCCCTAAAAAAAACACTATAAAAAAAAAAAAAAAAAAAAACATAAAAAATTAAAATCGAGTAAAATAATAATTTCATTTTTCATGCACCGCACTCTGTCATCGGCGACGAAATAAATCGTCCTTTCCCCCTCCTCCCTCAGTACGTAACGCGTTTCCAAGGTAGGATAGGATCGATCCCTCTCGCGGAACACTGTACGTTTAATAGTCATCGGTGAAAACAATATTATTTTATAATATTTGTGTGTAATGACGAAATCCGATCGCGCGCGCACTATTATATCCCGTGTTCTTTACTATAATATATTATAAATAATTGTTAATATATTTGACTTCCATATTGCGGTAGATAATTTTAATATATATAAATACGTATTATTATTATTATTATTATTATCATCATCATTATTATTATTCTCTTACCGACTTATGACACGTACATTTAGTTTTAAACTCTTATTTATTTATCATTATTATTATTATTATTCTTATTATTATTTTGTAAATATTTTCATATAGGTGCAAACAATGTCATTATTAACTTTTATTATTGTATAAAAAAACTATACCAGTTGTGCAATGATGTGTTAAATCATTTCATCGTTTCCGATTGGTATATTTCATAATATTATATAAATATATATTATATAATACGTACGTACACGTCGTTTTATTTTAAACATAATTAATTATTATTAATTTATTATTATTATTATGTACGATAAGGTTTGTTATAAACTGTACGTGAGAAAAGTCAAAGGCTGTGATATTATTAGTTGATTACTATACAAATTTCAATCGCCTGTATTCCACACTTTAAGACAATTTTTATTGAAAAAAATTCGACTCCTCCTTTACACCCCACCCCCTACCCCACCCCTTCTCATCACACACACACACACACACACACACACA
>JAIPRM010001254.1:0-17147 GCA_025469315.1 Stegophylla sp. TES_Ste_2020 | reverse complement strand
AAAAACACACACACACACACTCACACACACATACACACACACACACACACACACACACACACACACACACACACACACACACACACACACACATACACACAAACACACACACACACACACACACACACACACACACACAGTATCGATTGTGACTTTCCGCGAGTTTCCCGTGCGGGTAAACGACGTTTTTCTTTTCGTATTACCATATTCGTCTTAAAAGCGGCGTCCGATCGGGTTAAGGATTTTTCGACATTTGGAAATGACGTGCATACACATAAAAAGGTGGGCAAAATACATCTATGTTTTTGTTCGATATTTTCGTTTTTTAAATTAGATAATAATAATAATTAAAAAATATAATAATAAAACAGTATTTTTTTCAATAATATTCAAAATGATTTCGTTTATTGTTACCAATATCAATGATTTTAACATTTTAGTAAATTAAACTAGATAAAAAATACAAAATATACTGGAAAATCAAGGACATAAATAATAGGTGTTCTGTGTGATAAGTATTAGAAAAATCATTTGGTGTTTTTTCACATTGATTTTTGAAACCGTCGTTTTTTAAAATTTCGATGTATCAATACATATTGAACATTTATGATGAATATTCTATGCACACCTTTACCTTTTCGCCGAGTCACATATCTCTTTCACACCTTGAAGTCACCACTGCATTTTTTTTTTCAAATTTTTTTCTCTTGTCTTATATTCTATTATGCATTACATTTTTCGCACCCGTTTCCGATTCGTATACATATATTGTATTATAATAAATAATTAATTTACGTTACACATTGTTACAAGTATTTTATTATTATTATTATTATTTTTTTAATCTAAATTTCTAAATTTTCACTTTTTCGCCGAGTTTTAAATACACCAACCGTCTTTGGTGCCTACAAAAAAAAAAAAAAATTATACGCATTTGCAACTGCTATTTTATATAATTGTATTATCTATTTCGTACGTCGATCGCTAATTATAATTATTATTATTCGTCTTTTCGTCAGAATATAAATACATAATATAACGATAATTATTATTTATTAAACAAACATTCGCTCTACTGTTGTATTTTAGTTTTGTACCGAAAACGACATCGGTTTTAGTCGACGACTGGATCATGTTAAACACATAATATTATTTATTTATATAAAAATTATTGTGTAGTCTTATTTCGATGCAAGACGGACACATTGTACAAACGTTATATAGCTAGCAATAATTTAATAATAATTTAACAGACGGGCAATGTAATTTTTTCATCAAACGGACTCATCACTTCCATTCATAAATAATAATAATAATTATTGTCGTGCACATGCATAGTAATTTAATATTATAATATATATATATATCATGTTTATACAATATACATATTATATGTAATTAAACACTCGCACACATACACTCACACACACTATTTAATTGTTAGGTATATAATGAAAATGTTCATAATATTTATATATTATAATATGTGTACCGGTGTAAATATTTATAAAATAATAATTATCACCTCTAGATTTTCACTAGATCGGTTCAATAATTGGTATATAAACGAAAAAAATAATAGTAAATATTATGAACATCATTGGGTTATTGTTTACTATCATTACCATTAATATATATATATATATATAATATAACAATAATCGACAATATAATTATAAGTTAATAATAATTGTCTGTAATTATAATAATTATACATTGAGATTATTTTTAAGCCTTATAATGAATCATATTATTATTATTATATCTAAAACATATTCGTTTCATCATTATACAGAATGTAATTATTATTAAGTGTACTTAAAAATAAATTATTGAATACAGTTCATGTATTAAAATATAATATCTTTCAAATATGTACCGTGGTCTTGTAAGTATATTACCTACCTATTCTATTTTTTCCATATCGCTCAATTAAAAACAAAAACCATCGGGGTTCACGACGGAGGTTATAGTACCTCCCCCCCCCCTGTTAGGTGATGTGGTCGTTCTGAGGGGCGGTAAACGTGTTTTCGGCTTAGGGGGGGGGAGGCGTTGAGAAAGTCTTGGGCGATAGGATGGTGTTGAGCGCAATATGTATTTATTATATTTACATTTAAAACGTAAATAATGAAAGTAAATAATAACTTATACGAGCCGCAGCATCGCTTATATTATGTGGCTCCCGGGTGTCGTTCACCATCGAGACGCGTATGATGATAATATAAACATTAAATCATTGGAAAATATGACGCCGGAAAGACATTCGTTTCAATTTTGTCCTATTCTATGCGCTGTGCACAGTTAACACGGTTTTGCTGCTAGAAAACCGTTTTTTACGTCAAATCCCCGCGGATTTCATGAAACTACACCACGTGCAATGATGAATTCCGGTCGTCCAAAAAAAAAATGTATGTACTCAGTAATATTTATAACGGCATATTTCATCGCGACTGCCATAACGCGCAACAATAATACTATATAATATATACATATTGTATTTGTATAACATTATGATTTCAAATATCGGTGGCGATATTCATATCCAGTGGCGTACGCAGGATTTTGCCATGGAAGAGGCTAATATTGAAAAAAATAATTTCAAATGTCATTTGATTTAAACTCAGTATTTTAAGGTTACGATCATTTTCACCCCTTGGCGAAATGTCAGCGAAGAATATTTTTCTACTCCCATTAGAAAAAAAAAAAGATTTCAAAAAATGACCTCTTAAAAGTACCATCTAGAGGTGAATTGAGACTCAAAAAGCTGTTGCTTGAAACTTCTTTTGGACTAGTATTTCTGTAAGAAACAATTTTAATAGAAAAAATGAAAAATAAACATCATTGTAAAAACACTATATAGATTCTTTGTTTCACTAAAAGAAAGTAAAAAAAAATGTTTCAAAATGTATAATTAGAAATATTTCTATCTAAAACATTGTTTGTAGAAAAAAAAAAAAGGTTAAAGAGAAATTTAATAAGTTTTATCCGAATATTCAGAATACTCAATCTATATTTCAAATTTAATGAAGATTAACTTCATACTTTTTTTTTTTTTATAATAGTTAGATAAAAAAATTATTATACAAGTGTTTCATAAAATTTAACTCTACTAATTTATAGGTTTTCGTATTACATTTGTAACAGAAAACTAAAATACATTGAAGAAAAGTAAGTCATTATTAAGTCACATTCAGTTATTTCGTAGTTAATTTTTTTTTTTTTAGTAGTTTTCATAAAATCACAAAAGATAATATTCTACATCTATTTATTTCTTTGAAATAGAATTTTTATAGAGAAAAAGAAATTAATATAATAATAAAACTTATAAATAAATACTCGGTGTGAATAATAATAAAAACAAAAATGCTGAAATTAAAAAAAAAAAAAAAAAAATCGTATGATGTACTTAACCCGCATGTACTTAACTTATTCAACGCATAAACAACAGAAAAATGGAGTAATGCATATTATTATAATATCCGAAATAGCATTTTCTTTTTATAGATAAAGAAATCAATTTTATTTTTCTGCATGTTTAACATGGGATCTTAGCCCTTCCCATACGAAATTTCTGGCCACGTCACTGCATAAAGGACATCTTTATATTATGTTAGTACAGCTGTAAGATGTTGGACGCGGATCGTTCGGTCGGGATTGATGTCAAAAACTCACAAATCACTGTGTTGAAATAGATCACATTGTGCTGAGTACAAAGAAAAAAGTTATAAATCTCCTGGGAATTTTTCCGATCTCCCAGGAGGGCTAGTCCGCCATTGGATGTTCAAATATTTTTCGAACACGTCGCAGGTTCTAAAAAGAACCATCGAACGGTATGAAATCGAGAAAAAAATGTGTAATTTTTAGCATCTGAGTGGAGCGTAGAAGCTAGTAATTTTACAAATGATATTTATTTTAGATTATTATTATTATTTTTTTTTATTCAATTTTTTTTTATGTGTGCATACGTTATCGTATTAAAAAATAATTGTCGAAAAATTTCATACAATAAATTTTTAAACCAGAATTTAGCTGAAAATGTACTTTTAGGAGATCATTTTTATAAATTTTCTACAATTCTTTATAAAAACGAAAAATACCTGTTGAAAAATCGAGTAAAATCAATACATAATATGCCTTAAACGAGATGATTTTTTATAAAATCGATTTTGTTAATTTTGTTATAACTCTGAAACTAATTAAACTAGAAATTTTAGATTTTCACACATTATCAACAATTGTGAAATAAAGATAGAATTTTTTTATTGAATAATTATTGTTAAATAACAACAATAATTATTGTTAAACGTACTCGATATAAAAAAAAACTGTCAATTATTGTTGTCTACAATTAATAACAGAAGTCCCGTTCAGAAACGTTTCATCGAAGAAACGTAGATGATTAATCGTTTTCTTTTTTTTTAAATTCAGCACCACAGCCATTAATAATATCCCACCCGAAGAGCGGAGAATACCCATGGTGCGAAGCGTGTCCGGCTTTTTTATTGTGATCACATGACATGCGTCAACACTCAACATGTGTCTTAGCATTTATTATTTCCGTAATTTTCGGTTTACAGTCAAACGTTGTCACTTAGAGTATAAAAGTGAACCGAGTACATAATCTAAAAAACTGATGAAACTTTTAAAAAACAAAATTTAGGGGTTTTTGATAATTTAGAATTTCACACTTCAATTGTATTTACGACTCCTTCGGCGGTAATATTATTTCTTTTTCAAAAAAAAGTGCATAGAACCGAGAAGAAAAAATAAAAATGTTTTGTGATGCAGAAAAAATGTAAAGTTTACACCGCCGTAAAATCAAATTAAACACGTTTATTGCAAAAAGTTTAACAGATTAAAAGTACACGTTTCACTCGGAGTCGGCGAGCGTTACCCTCTTAGAAAGTTATATAAGAGGTGTACGTGCGAAACGTATTAAAAGCGTTGGAATATTAAAAAAAAAAAAAATAAATAAATAAATAAAATAACAAATTTTACTTTCCCGTTGTTTAAGAAGTAATTTCGATCTCTCCACCAGCACCGTCCCGCCGTGGCGCCGCCGTCTACGCGTTTATATTCGTTATTGAATTAATTATACTTCAATTTCAAACTTAGAATCACAATATTTATGTGCCTTAATACCATATTATATTAAACTTTCAATTATTTTCGTTTCGGAATAACGAATCATTATTTCCTCCCCTTTTCTTTTTACCTTTTTGAATCGAGGAAATATTAAAAAATGAAATAGAATCGAATCAAATTCAAAACGTAGCTCCGCATAATAATTAATATCAAAACCGAGAATTCTCGCGCTTAATTCCAACAAACAAAACAATAAAATGTGTGACAAAACAATAACAATCGTGTTATGAAAAAGGTAAAACGTCCGCAATCGTGGACTCTTGGTAGGTGTGTTGAAAACGACGACTTCTATTGTATTTTGTATCTTTTATTAACATACAGAGTTGTAAGGTCGAAGAAGTGATTTATTGTTTCTTCAAAAATTCAACACACCCACTAAGTGTATTCGACCCGAGGAACGAAAAATACCCATGGTGCGAAATATATTTGGTTTTTTTTATTGTTACGAATGCATATTTACGTACGATTCAATCGTGGAACTATACTTATTTGTAGAGTTGGTTGAAAATTTTTTTTTTCTTTTGTCGTGTGTTCTAAATAAAATGCTGCTTGATGAGTTATTGCATTTTATAATTTTAGAATTTTTATGCACTTGATAAACCACGAATTTTTGGGTAATCTATTTGTCAAAAAGTTTGGTACGATTAGAAATTTTAGATTATTATAACACTAGTATTTTACTTATTTTACTTATTGGTTATTTTGTAATGATAATAGCAGGTGATGTTACTTACGGTCGTACGTAACAATAATTAGTCATAATTACTTATCAACACCTGTGAATTATTTTCGTCAGGAAATTCAAAACGACATTTTGAATTATTTTAATAAGAATATTTTTTAAATAAACCAAAGATTATTTAAACAAAAATCAAATTAATATTGTTTAAAAAATCAGTTAATATCGATTATATTTGTGGTCTGGATTATAATGCTTTTTGAACCTGGGTATCCTCAGCAGTGGCAATTATTTTTCATTTCCACGCACCTACCGAATATTATATTTTTGTGCATCATTAGAATATTCATAATAGCCATGTGTGACGTTACCTATAATTACCTGTCTTACATGTGTAAAAGTTTCCTTGTTTGAACTTTACACAATGATTTACCAAACTAAAATTGTTATTTTTGATGTTTACATATAAATACTACATATTATTATACATACAAATGTGTGTTTCGTTTGCGCTCAATATCGTAAAAGTATCATGAAAATTACTAAATTTGATAAATATGTATAATGTTATTTAATATATATTCAATGTAATCAAATAAAAATATTACAAATATAAAGTTTTCTACATAAACATAATGTTTATCCGATATAACAAAACAGAATATAAACTGTATAATTATTTACAATTTATAATTTGACTTGAAAACTTACTAGATTTATAGATACCAAATACTAATCTCATAAAATAGATGCTAAACTTATAGCCTAATCTTATACAAATCAAATCAATAAATTGATAATTAAATGAATTCAAATAAAGTTAAAAACACGGAAATAACGGTACATTATCATATGGATAGATATTTCTAGGTATGGAAGGTCTATTACCACAATTTAGTTTTCACTTATTGCTTCACACTGATAATTGTATGCAAATAATTTACAATAATAAGCATGAATAGAATAGAACATAATTGTACTTTTAAAAAATAACAAAACATTTCTTCTTTTTAAGCAAAAATAACTAGAAATAATTTAACTTAAATTTATTAAAAACATGTTAATTCTAATTGATATATATATATATATATATATATTAATATTTTTGAGGATATAACATTAAAAAAAAAAAAAAAAATCACTGGATTTAATTAAACATTTTTGGACATTTTTCTAAAATTTTTTTTCTCATTAAATATTTTTTCCTTAATTTATAAGATTATAAAAATTAAAAATAAAGTAAAGTAAAATAAACGCATGAAAGCCGGACATACTTCGTTCTTCGGGTCAGATACTCTTGGTAAGTGTGTTGAAAACGGCGACCATTAATGATCTTTATATTATTTAATTTCTTTCATTCCGAAACGTCTTATTGAAGAAATGATTTATCGTTTCTTTTAAAATCTATATAAACCCACCAAGAGTATCTGACCCGAAGAGCGAAAAATATCCGTGGTGTGAAGTATGTCCGGATTTTTTGCGTGTTTACTTTAATTTACTTCGCTTTAGTTAATTTTAATTTTTTATTTATTACTTCACCAAAAAGATAATGGAACAACTTCGCATGGTAGCTCAAAATGTTATATGATTGCAGAATATTTTCAAAATTATGGCCACAAGACAAACATAAAAAATAACATATTATAATAACTTTGATAAAATAGAAATCGGTATTTCGCACCATTTTTACAAAAAAAAATACGTGTACGAGATCTTAGACCATATTATATGAAGGGTACAGGGAAAGTTGAGTCACTTTTTTTCTAATCTTCGAAAAACATGTTTTTAATTTCTAAACTTAATAAATTTTTTGTTTTCAATATACAAAACTCGGATTAAGTTAAATGTTAAACTTTGAAATGTAGTCAACATAATTAAATAATGTTTGAAGTAAATAGTGACAATTAAATTTAAAATGTAATTGAAAAATTATTATCGTTAGTTCTATAGTATAACAGATTAGTAACCTAAGTAATAGGTTAGTAACCTAACCTAACCTAACCTAAACTAATCTAACTTAGTTTATATTATAAACTAAGTTTATACGGTCTGAGTATGAAACGGGTAATTATTGGGGTCATGATATAAACCAAAATTATGATTGAACAAAAATGGACTGGGTGCGGTTTAAGTTGTCGCGCAATAATTCAGAACGTATTCTGAAATCATCCCACTGATATTATATTATTGTAAAAAAAAAAAAAACGACAGCAGTGCTTGAAAAACAGAAATTGTTGATATTGCCGAAAAAGAAAAAAAAACTCACTGCAGGGGACGCTTACCATTTTGGTAACTACCATAGACTAAACCTGCGTGAAAACACGAACTTCTTCTTACCTAATGTATTTAATTTGACGTGTAAATTTTCGTAATTGCTTCCTTAACTCAAATCCAGGATATCCTTCAATCGTGGAAACCGATTCGCCGTCCTTTATAATAACAAATATAGACACAGTCGTTGAATAGCGGTTAATGAAAGCATACTTCGTGAGATTAATCGAGTGCAACGCCGGATTTACCGATATTATAATAATGTTTGGGAATTCCCTTAAAAGTTCTTTGAAAACTGCGTAAAATTCTTTTTCCACGGCGGTCACGTAGTACGGATACGCGAGCAACACAATTTTCCCCTTGGCCAGAATTATATGAGCTTCAATAATTTTGTCAGACTTTGCACGCAGGATGTTGCCCGTGAACATCTGTAAGTCCTGTTCTAAACGTTTATAATTACTCTTTCCATTGTGCCGAAAATCACGTCGCGATATCTCTAAATGCACTCCGTTTCTCTGTGGCATTAGTAAAATGAACGTATACAAATCCGATCTACTGACGTTGTATTTTTCTCCAAATCGCGCAACACTTGCCGATATGAACGCGATTTTCGGGTGTTTTCTTACGAACTGCCCAAATTCTCCGAAGTCCGTTTTACCGGGGCAATGAAAAAAAACGAGGTAAACTAAGCGGGTCCTAGCGTTGTTCAATTGTGATTGAAGATCCGTTTCCCGTATGGCTTTTTGATTATTCCACTCTACCGCTGATTCAATCTGAAACTGGTATTAGTATTTATTTCAATTATGGTCGCAAACGGTATAAATAATAATATACAAAATTGGGGCAGTCTTCGTTTCATTCGATAACGCAGTGATTCTAAACCAGTGGTTCTCAACACGATTTTGAATGGGTCGCTAAAAATGTACAACTTTGATAAAATATTTTAATTTTGGACAACCAATGTGAAATAATTCAAAAAATAATAAATGAAACTTCTTTTGCAAAATCATTTAGATCAACAAGCTTATGATTTATTTTGGTCGTTGGATTTAAATAATTAAATAATTGCACGAAGAGTAATAGTTTCTTTTAGTTTACCATAATTGAAAAAAAATTAAGTGAGTGTGGGAAAACGGTATTGAAATTATTTTGAAAAAGGTCACAAGAAAAATTAGGTAATTATGTTGGGTCGCTTATTTTTAGATTCTGAACGAAGTGAAAAAGCTAGTGTTTTTATAATGATGTTTATTTTTTTTTTCTTCTATGTACAACTTTTCGTATGAAAATACTTGTCCAAAAGTTTCGATCAGCAACTTTTTGAAACCGGAATTGCCTCTAGATGGTACTTTAGAGAGGTCATTTTTTGAATTTCTCAATTCTTCATTTTTTTTTTTTTTTTTTGGAAAAAACTACCCAAAATTTGACAAAAACGACTCGGAAACCATCATTTTTTGATCCGAATTATATGAAAATTTAAAAATAGATAGAAAATCTTATAAAAAAGATTTTGGCGGAAGAAAATTTTGAAAATGTGAAAAAAAATTTTGGACATTTTTTGAAATTTTTTTTTTTTTATTTACTTCCTTCGTTCATAATCGTTTTACTGAAGAAATGATTTATCGTTTCTTTAAAATTTAATACGCCCGTCAAGAGAATACCACCCGTCGTGCGAAGTACACCCATCGTGCGAAGTATGTCCGGATTTTTAAAAATACATTTTTGTTTCATTTTAAACCCAGTTTCAACCAAAATAAAAAAATATCTGATATTCCCCTTTAAAAATAAACAATAGAGGTATTGAGGTGACTAGGGTTATAAATGAAAAACGACAATGTTGTATAGTCAAAGAACAATCAATAATATTTTTAAATTAATAATACATATAGTTTTGAAACACTAAAATATAATTAATTAAAATTACATTCAAACAAATTTGGCTAAATAGTAAAAACGGTAAAATATATTTAGGTAGGTACTAAGTGATGTGGTTTTTTCACGAGTATAATATTATTATGTTATATGTTTAAAAGCACAATAATTGTTGGTAGATAATAATTATCCTTAAGTATATAAACTCTTTATTATAAGATAATAAACGTTAGAACTGTTCACGAACGCATAATTATATTATGGTACGTATATAGTTTATTGACAATATTATGTGGCAAAGATGTTAATACATAAATATCTGATCTGTAAATCATTAATATGCATAAGTAGGTATTATTATAATCTAAAAAAAAAACACACTCGAAACGGATCAGTATATATTGTTATTATGTTTGTCTAAACATTAAAAGCTACCAAAGACAAAATTTAAAAAAATGAGTTAACAACAAAACCTATCGTTGTTAGTTATCGATAATTTTTTATTTTTTTTTTTTTCTTAACAAATAAATTTTTGATTCGTTCAATACGGTCAAAATAAGTGACGCGGTGTCCATGAAAATTTATTTAATTTACATTTTTTTAACACATTTCTCGTGGAATATTAATGTTAGGGATTTCAAATGTTTATTTTGGTACAGTGAGGTGATGGGGGGGGGGAGAGGGAAATGTATTATTATTACTATCTGATGTATAGAATAGAATTCGAAATACAATAAAACTGAGGAATTAGTGCTACATTTTGAATAATTTTATGAATTATCGTTAGTTTTAAAAATTCACTTAATTAATATATTCTAAGAAAACACATAAAATTCTACCCAAATAAATAACTCAAGAAAACTTAATGAAATTGAATTTTCTCCCATTGTTGTAATTTAATCAAAATGTGTGAACAATATTATATGCCACACATGAAATGTTATTTTTTTAAAATTTTAATCATTATTAGTATTCTTATTACATAAGTTTTTCTCGTACTTTTGGGAAAAATTAGTAATTGTATACCGTTTTTATTAGCCCGTGGAATTAACCAGGCCAATACATTATAATTTGTAATATTAATTAACCTATTGTGTAATACATTTCAAGCAATATAACACAAAAAAATGATTACAAACTAAGTACAGTAAAAGTTATTCTTATAGATAATAATTAACTTACGGCTAATCATCTAAACAACTAAATATATGACTTATAAATTCCGGATATTATTTACACAATAAATACTGTAGTAAAAATATAAAATAATATTATAATAACGAATAAAAATAATAAAAATAATGATATAATTACTTTCGATACAAATTATTCGCGTACATTTTAAGTACGTTTGTGCTTTTCGAATAACTAGTGCAGTGTGCTGGAAAATTGTTTAGTGCGTATTAATAATTAATATATGGAAATATTTTACCATCACGTTTTTTTTTTTTTTTAATCAATAGACATTAATTGTATTTTTGTGTATATAACGAGTGCGCATTATTAAATTCGTCGAATTCATTAATTATTATTTATTGTTTAAGTCAACTTTTATTGTCAATATTAAGGCATATCGTCGTGTTGTGAAATTTCGAGAAAAATTGAACCAAACGCTGTTCGAAAAGCAAAAAAAAAAAAAAATTGATGTACGATAACAAATAACGAAAATAAAACCTAAAAATCAACAAATATTATTTTCTAATCTACAGAGAAAAAATAAAAAATAAATAAAATAAACATTTTTAAATCTAACTTAATCCTAATTTATTGTCGTTCAGCCTTGAGATAATCGTCAAAATTATCTCATTTCTTAATCGTATATACTTATAATTAAGTCTTAACCGTTTTAAAATACACACACACACACACACACACACACACACACACACACAAATCCTTAACATTAAATCTTAATATTAAATATAAACTAGAAATATTCGTACAATATACAATATCATAATGCCATGTGATTATTGTATTAGATATTATTATTAAAATATTTATTATTATTATTATAGCTAATATAAGCAAAACAATTTATCAATATTACAAAGAACAAAAAAAAAAAAAAAAACAACAACAACAAAAAAGGACATAAAAAATTGTACATCAGAACTGATGTGATTTACATTTTAATTGTTATTATTGAGAAGAGCGTAACGTTTAAAAATTAATTACAAACCATTTAAAAGAAAATCGTATTCGCTATTTCTATTTTGTAAAACATAACGAAATAATTTGAATTAGAAAAATGAAAACTTCATGGAAATAAGACGTATAAATAACCTAACCTGGAAGAACGGAATCTAGTAATCAGCTAAACATTATTATAATAATTATTACGCGTTTGTTGTTTAAGAAAAGTAAGTGAGTAAGTGTGTTTTTCTATAGAAGAAAAAAAAAAAATGTTCAGAGTTTGATGTCAATTTGTGCTTTATTGTACTCGGATCTCTACGATTTTGGAAATCCGAAAAAAATAAACATTTAATGTTGTGCAACACTCAGAAAAACAACGAGAAACCTTACTGGACTTGTACTCACTCTCTCGTGAGAAACAGTTTTGGAAAAAAAAAAAAAAAAACACCATAAGCTATTGTTTTTTTTTTTTTTGTAACGATAAATATGAGAATACTCAACAGAAAATTGTATATTTTAATTGACATCAAGTTATTCGAGAAACTTCTTAAGAGAATAACAACTTATCGTTAAGTTCTTGAAAAAAAAAAAAGAAAATGATATAATAATAATATAAACAACATCGAAAATCCGAGAAAAAACTATACGAAAATTCGGAATTCCAAAAAAAAAACAACAAAAAACAAAAATGCAACAACAACATTGACTGTCGACATACGTGAGACGACAGCAGTGGCGTATCCTGAGGGGGGCTGAGGGGGCTACAGCCCCTCCCAAAATTTTTCATTTATTATCCGCAATATAGTTAATAGTTGATCTTTAATTTTATAGTGTCTAAATGATCTAAGTTGTTTTTATCTATAGTCATTATCTAATTAATAATTAATATTAATATCTAATTAAGATATCATCGTCAATGGCAAATATATAAATTCATTTAGGTTTGACCTGGTAAACACATTTTAATTATTTAAAATTCTTTGGGTTTTGTTGTTGTACCTTGCACCTAAATGACCCCATAGAGTCAAATTTGTAAGAGGATTAAAATTAAATTTTAATTATTATTTCATTTTATAATAAATAAGACTGTATGGTTCACATAGGTACTAATTAAATAAAAATGTTGTTGGGTGGGGGGGGGTATCATGATTTTATGGGCTTTCTTTTAATTTTTAAAAATTAATGAAATCAAAAAGGACTATGGATTTTTGTCACTGATCAGCCCCTCCTCAAAAAAAAAAAAAAAATCCTGGATACGCCACTGAACGACAGACTCAAAGTCAGGCTGTCCGGGAAATGTACAAAACAATTGGTTTTAACAATATTATAAACATTATTACACGTAATTTTATTACTATAACGAAAACGAAACTTAGTGACTAAAATTTTTTCTCAGGTGCATAACAAAAATCTAGCTCGCCCGGCTTATTGATGCCGAGGCTCGCGTGTGTCGTATCACAGTAGGACGAATTTCGAAAAGGCTTCCGTTACGCCAAAGGTAACGGACGTAAACACCTATTTTTTTTTTTTTTTACTAAACAATAACACATAAATCATTTCTAATAATATCGAATATTGCACGTTATATCACACAAAAAAAAAAAAAAAAACAATAATATACCTGTTGAAATAAAAATCTAAATTACTACCGGCTGCAGCTTAAAAAAAGATAACCGCGCGGGATATCATAACAAGTGCTCGGTGTACACATTAGTACACTGATAAGTATACACTACTACCATAAAGACGATAATTATAGATTGTTAACTCTGTCGCAAGTCTAAAAATTAGGTCGCACAAGAGAATAATATTTGTTATTCATACAAGTAGTTAATAGGAACACGTGATATTACAAAAAGTAAAGTATAGACAAGAAAGCCGGGACGTATATTTCGCACCACGGGTATTCTTCGCTCTTCGGATGAGATACTCTTGGTGGGCGAGTTGAAAATAACGACTACTATTGTTCTTTATTTTATTATTTTCCTCCGTTCGGAATCATTGTACTGAAGAAATGATTAATATTTTTTTTTGTTTTAATTCTACACGCTTACCAAGGGTATCTGACCCGAGGTGCAAAGAACATCCGTAGTGAGGAGTATGTCCGGATTTTTAGATTCTGAACGAAATATTCTAAACGATTCTAAACGATTTTTCATTAAGTTCGGATCAAAAAATAATGATTTCCGAGTTTTTTTTATCAAATTTTGGGTAGTTTTTTTGAAAAGAAAAATTGAAGAATTGAGATTTTCAAAAAATTACCAACTAGAGGGCAAATACGGTTTCAAAAAGTTGCTGATCGAAAATTTTGGACAAGTATATCTATACGAAAAAAACACTACCTTCTTCACTTCGTTTAGAATCTAAAATAATGAAATTTAGAATAATTTCGGGATTTATAATCATGCGTTTTATATATAGGTATGTTAGTATAAAAGTATCTCTAGTTAACTTAAATCGATTTATTAGTTTAAATATTAAATTAATTAAAGAAGAAGTGAATTATCCTTATTCAGTAGATAGTTTGAATGAGAATGATATTAAATTTACTAGTTATAAAGTGTGCAGGTTGATCAGCTGCTCAAAGATGGTGAAAAGTGGCGAAACATCACTAATTTAGCATTGATTTAGTATACTTAAGTATATCAGTATTTTTGCTTTAGAATTTTTATATTTATCTCTTTTAATAGCCAAATTGAAATTGTTTTTTTTTTTTTCAATCTTAAAAGAAAAAATATTGTATCAGTTTTTTATAATTGCATCGTTTGATTATTGTAGTTGTACTCTATTTTGTTATAAAATTATTTATTACAGAAAATGTTTTTATTTAGACTTAAAATAATTCAAGTGTTTTTTTTTTTTTTTTTTTTAATAAAAATCTTTACTATAAATTATATAGTTATATTTTTTAATATTTAAGTTATTATTATTATTTTTTTCATTTGATCTGATGAGTCTAAAAAGAATTTTCCAAAAAGAAATAATGGAAAAAATTTAACAAAGGGTGAAATTATTATTACTATTGTGTGTGGCTTGCTCGTCCAGTAAAAAAAAAAAAAAACTATAAGGAAAGGTTAGGCCCGCAATCGTATTGCTTTTAAAGGGTTTTTATTGGAAATATTTCGGGTGCATTCGGGGCTACGATTTAGGGCACAAGTTTGTAGCATTTTTTCGAAATCACCACAGAGCCATCGCCACATTGGCGAGGTTAAAAAAACAGTAAGTGCCTTAAATGAAAATATGAAAAACGGTTTAAATCGAAAATCAATTAAGTAAAGTCAATACGAGAAACAACAACAATAACCGTGTCACGAATATTCTAACGAAGAGTATTAACGAAGAGTAGGCGTATTACATAATATTAATTAGTCTAAAATACACAATATAATTTATATTATTTAATAGTGTTCGCGTTTTTTTATGAGACGTTCGTAAAAAATACCTAGTACCTACCTAACATAAACGTAAATGAGTGGCCGAGTCTTTGAGCGCCCATGTACAAAGCTTATTATTTAGGGCTAGGGACTTGTTGGAGTATAAATATAAATCATTCGAAACATAGCTAAGTAACATAAAAAATGCGTTTTATTTCAACCAGGAGTTGTATGCGGTTCTCTCTTTAATTTGCATATTTTTAGCTCTTATTTTGATAATATAAATGCATATTTCGGTTGTATTTTAATTTTAAGTGCATATTTTTCAATATTTAATTTGAATTTTCTTGATATCGGAAAATTTTTCCCTGAATAACACTGAAGAGATTAAGTATTATTTGATATTTGATTTGTTTAAATGTATAAGGTTAAAAAAAAAAAAATAAAAATATTATTTCATAAATAATAGAAGAAGAATTAATAATATATAATACAATGCAATTTTCAAATATTTATTGAGTTTTTACAGTAAAATTAATGTTTTATAAGAAAAATATTTTAGTATTTTTGCATATTTTGTAAATTTTCTAGCATATTTGGTACGTTTTTAAAGTATTTTAAGGTTTTTTTTTTTTTTTTGATCCATAAGTCCCTAGCCCAACAGTTATTATAAACGTCAATCGGAGATACATTTTCGTAATATTAAATTAATATTATAGTCTAAAAAGAGAAATTGACAGTATTTATATAATTTAATAATAATAATAATAATAATAATAATAATAATACATAAAAATGAATGTAGAGAAAAACGTACACCATCGATAAATGCACATAATATTATTATCTATTACACCAGCGGTTCCCAAAATTTTTTTCCGGCAGTGCCCTTTTTTGGACCAAATTCATTCGCAGTGCCCCCTGCCGCCAAAAAGGATTTTTTTTAAAAGCTAAAAATGACGGTCATCGACCTATTTGTAGTAAGTACAATTTCAAGTTAGAAAAAAAAGAATATAAACGCGAATAATGTAATTAATGACTTGAATTGTAAGTAGTTGCTTAACAATGTCAGGTTTTATTATGGACAATTAGAGTAGGAGGTTAGGTTCAGTTTATAAATTGTAAACATATAATTTTTTTTTTTTTTTTTTCTGAGCCATGGTGCCCTTGAAAAGAGTTTGCGGTGTCCTTAGGGCACCGAGGTGCACAGTTTAGGAACCACTGTAGTACACTAATCGATAAACACGTGAAATTCGAATTCTATATTAAAAAATTAATGTTCTAGTTGCGAGTTTATAAATTATTATATTATAGTAATAGTGAGTAAACTAACGGCAAACGAATGCGTAATATTATAATTATAATGACATTTACGTTGTTATTATTAATTAATATTAATTGAGACGAAATTAAACGGTACCTATATATATATATATATATCAGTGGCGTATTTATGGGGGGGGCCGAAGGGGCCCGGGCCCCTCCCGAAATGAAAAACGCAATTATTAAAAATTGTTATTTTTGACATGGAATATTATGTCTTATGGCTGGGAGTTATTCCGAAAATTTGTCGCGACACCGAAAATGTAACCATGACGTCACGAACGAAATTGTTGCTTATGCGATAATCTAAAAATAAGAGTATAGCGTGTTGAATGCGTTGGTATTTTGAC
>JAIPRM010001253.1:0-40094 GCA_025469315.1 Stegophylla sp. TES_Ste_2020 | reverse complement strand
TTCAAAAAATGACCTCTCTAAAGTACAATCTAGAGGCGAATCGGGTTTCAAAAAGTTATTGATCGAAACTTTTGGACAAGTATTTCTATACGAAAAAGTGTTAACAGAAAAAAAAAAATAAAAAAAATAAAATAAACATCATTGTAAAAACACTAGCTTCTTCACTTTGTTCAGAATCTAAAAAAAAATCAAGAACTTTTTCTGATTTAGTTTTTGTAAATTATTAATAATAGTAGCTCGACAAAAAAAAAAACTATTTTCGTATTAAATTTTATGCATTATTAAAATTGAGTGAAAATTTGAGTTCTTGATTTCGAGATAATAATAAAACTAAATCGAATCGGTTGAATTGGAATTCTAATGAGAATTGTCTATATCAAATTTGTGTGGATTTACTTAAACGGCGACTAATGTGAACCTTTCAGCACAATTTCAAATGAGTTCAATTTTTTTTTTTTTTTTGAAATCGGTAGTTAAACTATAATTGCAATTTAATTACAAAATAATTATTCAGCGTCGCAATCGAGCTGGATACTATGTATTTTTGATTATTGTCGACAGCGTTCTCACAAGATTGAAAAAACATTTAAATCGCTCCGTCGTGGGCAATTTTTTGGGTATTAAATTATTTTTATTTTGAACTTTCCGAGAAAATTCAATACCTAATATAAAAAATAAAGTTTTGAAAATTTTAAAAAGGAAATGTCTTAAAAAAAAAAAAAAAAACACAATTTATATAATACACATATGCTACGGAAACATGCATATTCTACGTTTGAAACAGTGTGTAAAATGATAATAATAGGTAATAATAGAGAAGCGCCGCGCAAGGTTTGTCGTTGTTAAATAATTTTCCACGCAAACGACTGTTGTACGTGTAGTTTGTAATAAAACAATATATGCGCAAATTTTGTGTACATAATATATTATTGTTTATGATATTGTATATAAAATCGGAACGTAATTGAAAACGAGTTTGAAAAGATGATTGGTCGTAATTGCGGCGGAAACGACGAGAGAGCTTCCCAGCAGCAGATTTTTTTTTTGGCATTCTTATCACAAACGTAGTTCGTTATCATATTTCGGTGTTTTGGATAGCAAATCAGTTCCTCCAAAGAGTCACCGATTTGTGAACCATTTGCCATGAGGTGTGCTAGATAGGGTAAGCGTGTATGCCTAGTAGAACTGCAGTTTCCTGATTTGATTCTGACCGACACCGACTAAATTGTTTTCGCGTTTACATTCCAAAATGTCTCTAGCAAGTACAGCAAGTCGAGGGATATTTTCTATTTGAAGAGCGGAGTGAGTAATGCTTTTGATCACGGTCAGCATTGGGAATAAATCCGAGTCTCCACGTAAGCATATTTTAATAAATTATTCTGAACTGATAACAATATTGCAGTGACATAATTGAAGAGGGAAATCCCACACACACACACACACACACACTCTCTCACACACACACACACACACACACACACACACACACACACACACACACACACACACACACACACACACACACACACACACTAACCTAACCTAACCTAACTGTTGTATTATTAAGAATATGTAAATATGTCATAGTATTTGTGTATATAATACCTGTAGTGTAAGTTTTAGCCAAATAAGTAGTTTTAAACTGTGGGAATTAAAGGGATTTAAATTTTCCAGGGAGAGACTTGATAATTTTCCGGAGGGACTTAAGGGTCTTAAGTATCCCCAGAAAATATATTATAGAAAATATAACCGGCTACAAATTTGACATAAAGGTGTACTACTACCAAGCTCGGTTTTTTACCACGGTGGTAACTATCGAGATTTATATTCAGGTGTTAACATATAGCTATAAGAGTTCTCTTGATCGAGCACCCCCCCTCCCTCCAAATTACAAATTTCTGACCTACATAAATTCATTAACGCTAAAATAATTATCTCGAACAGTGATTGTAGCAATATGAAATGAAAATGAAATAGTTAAATTTATAATGTGTTAAAATATATTGATATAATATATAAGGGTTAGATTTTTGGGGATTTTAAAGTCCTCTAACGTTTCTCCCACTGGTTGCACCTACGTTCGAATTACAATAATCTGATATTCGTACGCACGTGTCCCCGCAATCGTAATATTTCAATACTAGACTGCTGTTATCGATGTTATTATTATTATTATTATTATTATTATATTGTCGAAACACTTGCGGCGGCGCTCGCAGGAGGAAAGTGAAGGTTTAGCGCTTCTACTGACGCAGCGACGAGTGTGCGACGTTATTACATAACGAGCAAAACTAAAAAAAAAAAAAAAAAATAAAAAATAAAAAGTAAATAATATACAAAACTGTTAGATATGCCTATACGCGTACTATCGTTTAGAACGTGCTCACCTATTGTGTGTTTGTGTTTATATTTAATATGTACCTATGGCCGTATAACAGTGTGTGTGTGTGTGTGTGTGTGTGTGTGTACAATGCGCTCGTATTGTGCGCTCGCAAGTAGTTTTTACAATGCGTTAAGAGAATCGAGTGTGATCAACGCGCCTGGTGAAAGGCAAACAGCAACATACTTACGCCCATAAGTAAACGCGTATTACCATATAATAATAATAATAATAATAATAATAATAATATGCATTTATACAGGGTGACTCGAATGCGCAAATTTCACGCGTCTTATTTCAATTCACCAAACTGCTACGACTCCCCACTAGGACAGGATTTAGCTGCAAGGATCCTTGGAACCCCGCAAGTTCCAGGCTCTTAAATAATCAATAAATCCACATAGCATTTTAAGTTTAGCGATATTCGGAAATTTACAAAACCGTAATCTATTTTCAAAAAATACGTTTTTTATTTTCATTCGGCTCGGCCACAATGTTCATAATGTAATATTTACAAATTTCATTCCGAGTTTTCGGGCAAAAATCGTGCACTCGTTCTTTTAGCTGTTGGTATATATTTAAAAACGTAGACCTGTGTATTATAATTATAATTGTTAAATAGTTTCTAGGTATTTCAGTACTTACACCGATCCTTTGGCTATTAATGCCAAATTATCGACACACTAGACCAGGAATGTCTTTGTAGGAAAGAGCCATTAATTTGGAAAAAGTTATAAGCCACAATGATGTGAACAAGTTTAAGTAGAAAAAGGTATTCCCGGACTCCAGTGAATAAAATAAAAATTATTAACATCATTGTAAACCCACTGACTTCTTCACTCCACTCAGAACCTAAAATTAATATATATATATATATTACTTTCTCACTTAACTACGCTCTACTAAATCTCAGAAAAACTTAATTTAACTTCACTATTAATTAGTTAGCAGTCTGAAGTGATGCGAGTAGATTTCCAGACTATTGATCAATAATATGCACAAAAAATAAAAAATTAAAAAAATAAAGGTCAGCCATAATGATGATTTACAGGAATAATGATGTGGAGGACAATAATTTCAACATAAAAATATAGAGCAGGTAAATCACTTCTGGTACTCAGGTAAAACATTGACGGATAATGCAAAAAGGGAAACAGGAAATTAGGAGGAGAAATTAAATGGCAGAGACTGCGATTTACGATAAAAGCACAGATCCTATTATCAAAGAAGATAAACATAACACAATCGAAAACATAAACAAAATAAATAATTTATTATAATCTCATGTGACTCGGTTCGTTTCTCCCTTTGACGAAAATGCTTCTTCCATTCGGTCACCATGGCCAGCCATCTTGTATAGGGTGGCACATAATGATAATCTAGAAATTTAAAACTACATTCGAGCGAAAGAGAAAAACTAGCTTCGACATTGGACACACGAAACTACCCCACTGCAAATCCTAAAGCTGTTAATAGCATTACACTACACCAGTTGCAGTGAACCGTAGAATAAAATTGTGCCTCTTTCATGAATTATTCCACTTAAATAGTAGTTCTACTGAGTTTTAGCCAAAGTTATTCTTCCGCCTGTATAACTAGCTAGTTAATATTTTTCTGTATTGATTATAATTTTTAAGTAAAATAATTGTCTTGAATAAACTGAAGCTCCACTTGGAATAGTTTTATTGAAGAAGTATTTTATGGTTTCTTAAAAAATTTTACATACTTGTCATACATGTCTGATTTTTGTGGAATTGAATGTCGGCAACGTGGGAATTTTGTAAAACATCTAAAATCTCCTTTTGTCGAAGAATTGGTTTTAAGTCTGAGATAACTTTTCCATAGACAAATCTTTGTATGTTTAAAAAAATGTTCGGCATAGTTAAATTTAATTATTTTTATAATTATAAATAATAAATAAGAAAGGGTACGTTTATTTTTTTTTGTCGGTGAAAAGTAGGAGGATTCTGTACCTCCACTCCCTCTATCATCAAGACAGATCAAGCATTGATTCTATAACCGTTTATTTTCTTAAAATAAGTTTTAGAAAGAACTTCAAATCAAAACTTCCTTATTTTGGTTTTCACCGAATTTCGGTTTTCATTTGCAGATTTCGGCACTAGTAGATAGTAGAAAATCAAAAATTTAAACGGTTTAACCGGTTTACCATATAAATCTCTGATTCAAATGATGTCACAATAATTGTGTGGGTCACCCTGTGTATACACAAACTTAGTGGTTCGTAGACGTATTCATTTGTGTGTGTACAGCGCAAGCCATCCGTCGGCGCGATGAGACATAATATTATATTGTATTGTTACCATTTGCTATTATTATTATTATTATTATCGTAGTTAGTGCGTTATTATATCAGAGAGAACGGAAATCGCGCGCGAAGACAATTGCATCCGATTTCTCGGTCGAAAACCGCCCGGAAGTCGTGATATTCAAGTGCCGCCGTTTTCGATTTGAGTATATTATTATGAATAATCGACGACGACCACCGTGTCGTTAGTAGTTAATACAACGATATAATCGTTTCCCAGTAACTGGGACCCAGTTCGAACGTAATCACAACATCCAGTGGTGCAACCAAGGGGGGAGGAGTGTTTTGGGTGTCTGGACATCCCCCTTAAACCATATTTATGAAAATTGTATATAAAAAAAAAGAATCCTTTTAACTTCACAATATTATAATCTCTACTAGTTCAGAAATAAACTCGATACATGCTTTAAAAATGCATACACATGTTGAATTCATATAAAATAGTAAGTGAGTGCTTTTAGTGTAACGCATAGGTGCAATGAGCACGAAAAACTCAGTCCATCATAATAGTTAAATCAATTTTCTGCTTATGCTTCGAACATATAAGACGTATATAGTACAAAAAGAGCTTTGAGTCGGGTTTATGGGAAACCGGTTCAATCATAAGTATTTAAATTTCTTTAATCGAATCGATAAGTTTACAAAACTGGTTTCGAAAACCAAAATGTTTAAAATCCCGAAATATAGAGCTATATTGATTATCTCATAAAAATTTTAGGAAAACATTATTTTTATGTACATATTGGTGTTTATATTAAAATTTATAAAATGTTTTAATTAATTAATAATAATTGAAAAACATTTTATAGAACGATCTGTAGAAAATTTAACAAATTATTTAAATTATGACTTAAGTCGTTTGTTAATTCGACATTTTTACTTTGGATTTAATTCAAAACCAGAGTAGGCAAGTACACTTATTTCTGTAGATTATCACAATAATGTATTTATTGAATATCTATTAATTTTAAATTATTATAACAACTATACTTACACTATTCAAAACGACCAGTTAAACTGGAATGGCTACAAATTCTTTACAATATTATATTGCTTTTGACACACTAACATATTTTATTTTGTCACGTTGTTTTATGCGTGGATTTTGTGAACTATCACTTCTTGTGTCGGCGTTAAGCGAGACGACATTTCTGAAGAGTCGTGGTTATTAAAATTAATGACTCAATCAGTGTGTTTTAACAACGTTGTTTGTTTCGTTTCAATCAGTCTTTTTTTCTCGTAATTCGTTTTACGATTCCACACTCTATTTGCTTATCTTGTAATTCCGTTATACTGATAAAATAAAAACAATCATATTTTCGTTTTTATATCTCGGTATAAAAACACATTTGCAAATACAAATGAAATCAGTTATTCGAGTATAAATTGTTTTTAAAATGCCATACGTGGAGGATCAGGGACTGGATACAGAACTTAAAAAAAAACTAGTTCTGAAACCCAAGAACCCTTAAAATATGGAACCAAATTTTTACTTTTACAAATAAGCGGAACCGAACTTTAAAATGAAAATTATTGGAATCAACAAAACTATGAATTCTGTTTTTATCCTTATATAATGTTGAAATATAAATTTAAAATATTTGGTTTTGGAACCTTAGAACTCTTAACAAGCTGAGAACTGGAACCAGAATTAAATTAAAAATTTAATCAGATTCAATATGTAAAAAATAAAAATGAAAATACAACTATTAGAACATGAGACTTCCAAAGTTTCTTCTTCTTATTTTTTTGTTTGAAAATAAATTTAGGTCTGTATACAATTAGTATAGGTAATAACTGTGAATATTGAATTTTCTAGCACAGTGTAACAACTCCATTATTTTTGAGTAAGGATTATAATATATCCGAAAGCGATTTATGAAAATCTTAGTAATTTAACATATTTACCTATCGTTTCACCTAAATTTTCGGTAGTTTATTTCACACCGGTAAAAAAATGTTCAAAATTTCAAAGAACAACTTTTTTGGATTACCAAAAAGGAAAAATTGTATATATGTACTGAGATAACATGTTAAAAACAGCTTTGGGGTATGATATTATATTTTTCGATCGACTTCCACTCGAACACCATTAATTATTTGGTAATGCCGTATTATATTTTGATTTCAAGAAAATATAAATAAACGATTTGTATACTATCATCGCTTCGACCCGGACAAGTAACAAACAATTCTCGTATAACAACAACGAATCGTGTTTAAAAAATATGTAAACGGAAATCACTAACGCCGTCATAAAACACATTACTCGTCCACGCGCACACGCGATCACGTTGTGTGGCGATTTTACGGCACTACATTTGATTGTTTTTAAAAATATGTCAGCAACGTCTTTATTTATTAGCAATAATTATTATTCTATTCGAGTACGTTTTTCCGATTATAAGAGACACAATTTATTGCGAAACAAAACTATTGTAATAACGCGCCAGTACAGTAGTGGTTTTAACAGTGCTTGAATTGGAAAAAAAAAAAATTAGAAGAGGGACGCATGTCGTATAAGTCTAAAAAAAAAAATTATCGTCCCCCGAAATTTTTTAATTTCTCATATACCTGTGGGTGATTTTTTAAAAATTATCAGGGGTACGCTAAAAAAATTAAAAAATAGAAGGCGTACTCCGTCTCCCCCCCAAATCAAGCACTGGGTTTTAACGAAACTACAAGTCGGCGCACACGCTTTTATTTCACTACCTTTGAATGTTAATCGCCAGGGTAGCACTTTATATTATTTACTAACCAAGGTAAACCAAAAGAGCACAATCCATGTCACTATAAATTCTGACTTTAAACGGTTGTAAAAGGGGGAAAAAAATGACATTTTTTAGGTTTCTTTGACATATTCATATGAGAGTGAAATTTTGTTTTATTTTCAGTTAATAATATCGAGAATTCGAAATTTAATCAGATAAAAACGTTTGAAAAATAAAGGAATTTTAAAACTCTACATTTTCATTCCAGAAGTGGTAGGATTGTTTTGAAAATTTTTACACGGTTATTTATAATACTATTGTTACAAACGGATGATAATTTAAAGTTTTTACTCCTACGAGATTAAAAAATTTTTAACGAAATTACCGAAATCGATTTTATGAAAATCTCGTTTATGTTTATTAAAAAAAAAAAAAATGGGGAATTTTGAAAAAATAACTTTTTGAAGTACCGCCGGGACACGATTTATGATCTAAAATGTTACTGTATGAGTCTTTAGGTTGTGTAGTTCAATTCGAAAAAGTGTTTCCGTAATAACGAAAAAATAAACATCATTATAAAACCAGTAGCTACTTCGTCGTTCCACTCAACATTTAAATTAGTCTTTTTTTAAAAATAATAGCTGAAATTAAAATGTAAAATAAAGTTAAGTAAAATATAGACAAAAATTAATTTAATTACGTCTGGGATGTGATGTGTACTAATTATGTAGTCTATTTATCAGGGCTTGAAACCAGTTTTTCAAAAACTTTTCGAGACCTTATTTTTTGGTTTTACCAAAAATTCCTAAAATCGGTTTTCAAAACCAAAATTACATTAGTTTTGGTAATCGTTCTGTAACCGATTTCAAAAATATGCGGCCATTACACTTAAATCAGATTGTTTTTGATTAAAATAATTATATATATATATATATACAGGATTGTTGTCCAGATACATGTGTGGAGGAAAATGTAAAGTACATTTTTTTCTTACTGAACACATAATATTGGTGGAAAACTGTTGGAAAGTGGTCTGATGGCTCACGATGGTACTGACCTACTACAACAGTGGTCGCGGGGTTTAGGATTAGCTCACGAGTAGTACGTGACATGATATATACGTAGAGAAATAACAATAATTGAACGAAAGCTTTTTATTTTGTTTATTCGGTGAAATTCGAATTTGTTTTCAGTGTGTGTGTGTGTATAAGTCATATTACAGTTATGTTTTGTATACATAATATTATTATTATTATTATATTATCATTCGTATTGCACACATTAAAAAGAAACAGAAATACAATGCATTACAGTATAAATAGTTATCAAAGACATTCTATTTTTTTTTTTTTTTACATTTTTTTGCACTTTTACAAAATTGACGACCGGTTTCGGTAGACCTGTTGAGTGTGCGTGTGAGTAAAAGCTTTTGGATACATACATATTATTATATTAATTGACAATACGTGTAACAGGCGCGCGTCAGCGTGTGACAATCTACGTACATAGATAATAAATTGTATTTTCGCATCTACATGTTATTTTTTCAGGTCACTCACACCGGTATACAACAGAGAAAACAATATCAATATAATAATAATAATAATAATAAGTGTTGAAGGTTTGGTTCGAGTAACGCAATAGTTTTTTTTTTTTTTTGACAAAAGCGAAACGTTTAAAATACATAATTAATATAATATATACGCATATTATTATAATGTATAAATAGACTTATCCGTGTAAACGTATTAATTCTAAGTTTATTATAAGTGTATATAGAACGCGATGGCAATGTATATTATATAAAATTATATCAGTTTGAGAGTATTATCATTAATAATTATAATTTACATTCTTAAAACGTAACATAAATAATTTTACTTTTTTTTTTTTTTTTTCATTCAGTAATAATATAACACTACAATAATATCCACCGCGTAAACGAATTATTACAAATAAACGATAGACGTAATGTATTAAACACTAGGAACACAAAACTCGTTATGAAATAACGTTGATCACAATAGTTTTTTTTTAAGAGATTTTTTTTCTTTTGTTTTTATATATTATTATTTAATTTTATTTTATTATTATTGTTTTTTATTATATTACCGTCTAAAACCGTACCAAGGAAGATGCGAAGAAAAGAAAAACGTGTCGTACCTAAACGACAATGATGGACAGTTAAGCGTTTTATAGAGCACGATTATTTTTGGAAAAATATTTATACAAAAGTGATTCGCGTCTCCGATCGGAACGCTACGTCGAAGAGTGTTTCTCGTGTACACACGTATACATACGTATTCCTCGACCAATCGCGTGTACGTATTCGAAGTGGACGTCGTAAAAGTTTTCAAAACAATTGTTGACTATAATAAAACGCTCTTCAATGTTATGTTTTACGAATTACGCAGTTTGTATTGTTCTAGTCGGGAATATGCAGAAAAACAAAAACAAATCAATAAGTTTAATCAACTCGCGACCGATAAAGAATAAAAAATTTTATTAATTAAACGAGAGCATTTCTACACACACACGTAATAATATTATCGTTAATTTTGGAATTTTAAGTCCGTTCGAATGTATCGAAAACGAAAATGACGGTATTAATATTAATTTTAATATTTTCATTGCAAGTACGCGCGTTTCATTACCGTTCCATTTTCAAATTTTATTTCGTTTTGCGATTATCTCGCGATTCGCATTCTTCGTTCGTTCGATCGTTTATTCGCTGTAATTTGTTTTAAATTTTGTCGACGGACAAAACTATAGCCCCGAGAGAAACGGTTAAGGGGGGGGGAAATATATAACGAATTCTCCACTGACACGAACAGTGTGTTTTCCGAAACGATCGATTCTTTTATCGTTATTATTGTTCGCCGACTACGGGAGCGGGGCAAGGGGTGGTGCACTCTTAACCCTTCCCCGTCGCGAGTTTAGGGTTTGATTAACCAAATAAACCCAGTTATCCATTTCATTTCTGTAAATAATTTAAAATCAAAATGGGGATTTTTTTTCACTTAATCAGGTATAGTTTGGCATTTTTCTTTGGAGTGTTGACTATTTAATATCATTTTAAAACGGCAATTATAAAATTAGAATGACTTAAATTTGGCACTCCATGAACTAAAATGTCGCCCTTTGTATGAAACTCGGTTAATGACTTCTGCTTTCACCCCCTCCCCGACTCGAGGGTCTGTTTTTACACGTACCGTGTTCCCTGATATCACCGAAAACGATTTGGCGTCGGTCGAGGTTCGTTTCGATGATATTATAATCAAATGAGAAAGATCACATTTTGAGTTTGGTTTAGGGGAGGGATATTTTTTTTTTTGAAACAAAATTTGTCCACTTAATATGACGATGTGCTCATACAGTTTACCAACTCATTACTCAACAATTTCGGGCTAAAAATGATTATTATAATTTTTATTTTTTTACAATTTACAATTTCGTATATCTACAATAAATAATAATTATTAATAATAATATGTACATTTGTTAAGTATTAAAATTATTGATTTTTACAGAAAAAAAAAAGAAATGGAAAGCCTTTAAAATATTATTATTAAATGAGAGAGAATTGTGAGGAGCGGTCGGAAACAATTATGCTTACTTGTAAAAAAAAAAAAAAAAAATGAATAAACGCTTCCCTGTTATTAAGTACTTAGAAGTAACGCCGAAAATTGTGCAAACGACCCGAGTTCAGATCACGCGGAAAAGATAATATTTGCATATCATATAAAAGCGTTTAGTGTAGGAGAAAAACCAGTGACTTCTGGAGGGTCGTATTGCAAACATTTGACGTGAAATTCTTTCGTCAAAAACAACCCTCAATCGGGCGGCCAAGGAGTTTCGAAATCATTTCAAAGTGATTAAAATACCTCGACGAGACTATAATGTTATAGGCATGCATTATATTTTATTATAATGTATACTTGGTGGTGAGGGGGTGGAGTAGAGATGAACCAAACGCAAAATTTTTAAAATTATTACCACCCTACCACCTGTTTAAGTTTTCTCCATCGCTGTACTGGAACTCGTGCGGTAAACGACGGTATCTGGGTTGAAAATGTCACCTGCACGAAATCAGATTCTGTTCAGTTCGTATTTGTTAAATTCAATCAGGCCAATGAAAAGCATTTATGATCACACCATGATAGATTTTTAGTGTATGAAACTGTACACAACTGTACTACTTAACCTAAACGAAAATATGGAATTTGAATTAAAATGGGTGCTAAGGGGGCATAGGGGTCAGGCCTTACTCTTAAAATATTTCACTCGTGCTCGGTTTTGAAGAACTTTTCTAGTCTACCGGACATCCGGATATTTTGGATTTTGTTTTATTCTTAATTTATTAATTTTATCATATTAAAAATGATAGAGTTTACTAGTAAACTGGAGCTGAGAGCTGATTTCAATGTTGTTGCACTTTGAAAATTACTTGTGATTTGTTTGATAATATGGAAAAAACTAGTTTAGGCACAATTTTGAATTGTTTTTCAAGTATTCAAACTATATAGTTTAGAAGTGGTAGTTTTTTAATTTTTTTTTATAATATTCGAATAATGTACTTTGTTTGAAATTTGAAGAAGTATGTAAATCTATATTTTAATCATGCAACGTAATTTATTTTTATTTTTTGTACATATTTTTGGTGTTTGGTCTAATAAATAAATGAATAACTGAAGATATGAATGTCTTAATTAACATTTGAATTGTAATAGTTGAAAGTTTTACTTGTTTTTTAAAACTTTACATCAGCATTTTCCAAACTGTGGTCTGTTAATGCAAATTTAAAACATTAGTTTTAAATATTTAATTAAGAAAATAAAGCAATAATATTGTTATTTATTATAGATTTTTATTTTTATTAAGGACTTCGAAGTCATTTTTATTATTATTTTATTTTATGCAAAAGGGGTCCAGCGGAAAAAAGTTTGGAAAATGCTGTCTTAGGTAAAAAATAAAAGGATCTTTAATTTAAAAACTGACTGATAATTATTTCGATGAAGTCATGAAGTAGTAATGAATTAACGAAAAAAAAAAAATATATATATATATATATATTGAGAAACTATAAAAATTAATTATTGTATTAATCAAATTTGAATTTCGTGAAGTAGCATTACCAGTCTATTAGATAATTTATAGTAAAATAAACCAATATAATATTTTTTTGAGGGTTGCTAGCTTCCGCGACTTTTAATTACATATTTTATGACTATTGCAACAGGATAGTTTTTTATAATCTTAATTATACCCTACCATTTTTTTTTTTTTTATTTTTAGTAGATTTTTTTTATTTGAAATAATAATACCTTAAATAAACCTTATTAAATGTACATTAATTTTGTTTTACTATTATTTTTATGAACGGAGCGCAGCGGCAATAAGATTTTTCTCGTAGGAAGGTGTTACAAGATAAAAATATAATAATATCATTGTTAATCACTGATCCAAGTCTTACGCATAAAAATGTACATAGTATGACGCGTTATGAGTGCCATTGCAGCACTCGAATGCGTTGCACAGAGTTTTGCAGGACAGTGAAGGGAAAAGAAACACGAGAACAACGGAGTTTTTCAATAATATTATTCCGATTCTTTTCTACGAGGCGGCGGTGGCGACGCCAACTGTTGATAGCCGGCTCGGATGTGCTCGTGCAAGTCTTGGCCTTCGCTGGGAGACAAGTCGGGGTGCACGTACGACAGCAGGAAATGACACGTGCCCGGTATGTGCTCGGGAAATCCGACGGGCAGACACGACCGGCTTCTCTCCTCGAACGCGAAACCAGGCGTCTTAATCAGGAGCCTGTGAACAGCATTTAAAAATCAATAAATGAAACGTTATGATTTTACACGCATTTCTTTTATAGTTTCCTTCAATTCCCGTTTTTAAAACATAGAAATCAACGTGAAAAAGCCAGCATCAGTATTTCGCATCATGGGTATCCTTCGTTCCTTTGGATGGGTCACACGGCCGTGTAAAATTATACGAAAACGATGATTAAACGATTCGTAATAGTGAACCATCCAATTAATTATCGGTTTTATATTGAGTACGTAATATAACAATACATAATTAATTAATAACCCAGAGAGTGCAATAAATTAAAATTTGATTTGTTTAATATAAATGATTTGTTTTTCTTAAAACACTGTTTTTATCGTCCTCGTGCATATCACTAAAATAATATTATCTTTTTATATTTTGTAATTTAATTTAATATTTTGTTCTTAATTAATACTACTGTCTACTATTGTACTGTATCTTTATTCTAACAATGTTATTATTATATATTTTTTGTCACTGTACTTGAGCCCATCTGGGCGTTTACACAAATAAAATAATAATATTTGATATTCGTGTTCATTTAATTGTTTGTGAAAATGATTAATTTCGACATTTAGTGTTTTTATTGTTGAAAATGAACTCAAACGATTTTAACAAAAATGTGAATATAAGTGCTAAATGATTAAGCTCGTATACAACTTCCCTCGTTAAAAGTAGTAAATTGACTTTTACGAAATAATGACATGAATGCAAACAAATGAATTGCTATTTAAAACAAAATCAAATGACAATATTATACCCTGTAAATTTGTCTACGTAAATGAGGTATTGCTGTCCAGCCTGTCTCGGTTGACTGACGAAATATATGATAAATAAAATTGACGGTTGATATTTATCATTTTGTACCATTGAACTATTTAATATACGTATTAATACACCGAACTTTGATTTGCATATTATACAGTTTACAGAACATCGAAAATACTTACACTGTGTGTATGAATGTATAATTTTCATGTGTTTTATGGTGTTCGTGTGTATGGGACAATATAAAATATTATTATTAATGTTGAGTTTTATCAATGATTTTATTACGCGTCCCAGTGTTTCGGAGTTTATATTGGTAAAACGAATAATAATGTAGGAGTGTAGCACGATAATTTAGCGTCGAAATAATAAATGGTGACAATATTCTCGTCCGGGGCTTACGATTTAATTTATTTTCGAACAACGGCCCCCGGGGGGAAATATTTAATATATTACACACGAACACTGTACACATTTATTATGATTAAATTCGCATAATAATCCTATAACGATCAGACTTTAGCGATTCGTTTTACTTTTCGACAAAACTTGTTTTATTGTTAATAATCCAATTCGAATTTCGTGCGGATAAACCGTGTAGTGTTGTAATAAAATACGCAATGTTTCAAAACCCGCGCAAACGTCTTCATAATATTATTATATTCCGACTGGTCGACTGTGTCGTGACGTCACGAGTTTTTCGCGGAAACATTCTCGTTGATAACTAATCAATTTATTAAAATATAAATGCACATAGTAAGAATGTATTGTTTTATTTTCAAAAATATTAATATAACACGTAATTTTATTGTTTCGGTTTTCTTAAATCGATAGGATCGGTAGTCATAATGTAAACATTACATTATCGGTGCCTCTCAGTGGCATTTTATCTGTAGCAGATCCAAAACAATTTTCTGGTAGGGGTGGGGGATGAAAACCAGAATAATATTTTACAGTTTTTTTTTTTTTTTTATAACTCGCGACACCCCAAGGTTATTTCTATAAATCTGCAGGCACCCTATACTCGTATGTTTATAATATACACTTAACAACTTGGATTTTCTTTAACCGATTATAATTAAAAATGGTAAACGTAGTACCTATTTATTAGTGTGTGTGTATGTGTATATATAAAATATATTTTATTAAACAAATGAATACGTTTGAAATTTATTATACATTTATTTACACTAAATGAGTGGTAAGAGTTATAACTTTATAATAGTTTTCATTGGAGCGATATGGATCAAATCATTATAACAAAAAATTAAAACAGATTGAAAATCATAGTATTAGTTCAAATTAAGAACAAATAATCTGGGTTTCAGTTGCGGTTTTTGAAATGCAAAGAAACGATGAAAGAGCAAGTGATATAACTCACACATTTTTGCAAACCTCGAGAGTGTAAACAAATAAACCAGCAATCGTTATAAATTTAAAATAAATAATTTAATACGAACATTTTTTTAAAATCAGGTCCACAAAACAGCAATTTCCAGTTTGTTTAACTCTAGTATAATATTTTTAATTCTCAAAATATTTTAAATTCTAGCGCAGATTAATAAAACTGCTTTATTAATATTATTTCGGATATTTTCGATAAACACTCACGTACTTATATTCAAATATTTTAATCGTACTTACATAAATCTAAGGTGAAACGATGATATCACAATATTATGTTAATGGAAAATGGGGAATGTCTCGAAGAAAACCACTAGTTTATAATATTATGCATGTATGCAAACACGTATAACTAGATAAATGAGGCACGATCTTAAATTATACCAGGAATATACGTACGTATATTATATACAACGCGGAGCGCCACGCATCAATCATTCATCACGCGCACGCGCGTAAAGAGATTTATTACAGAGAGTTATGTGCGCAGCAATGTGTAAGACGACTGTACGCGGATGCACTCTAGGAAGAAAGTCATTGGAGTGAAGCCAAACGGTCAAAATAAAATATATATATATATATATATATATACACATGGTAAGGTGTGGGGTGAGAGAAATGGAGAAAAAGTCAGTGGCGTGGGGTGGGGTGACCCCCTGATATATTTTATACCGACGGTATATATATATAAGTATCGAATTGAAAAATAAGGGAGAGAGACCGGAAGAATTCGTGGTAAGAAGATTTTGTAAGTATTTTTATTTCTTGTCTATGTACATGGCTACTTTCCGAAAACGACTATTCAGACACACACTACACGGCCAGCCAGACGGCTTTATTTTTATAGACTTGTTTTTTTTTTTTTCTATATATATATATATATAATATATTTTATACGTTTTACTGCGTTCGATTTATCAAAAGACTATACTGTACTCGCAGCATACGTTTCGCCGAATTCGCGATACAAAAAGTATTTGTGCGCGCGCGAGTGTGTTCCACGTAATAAACCGGTCATAAGCCACAAAGGGTGTGTATACGAGTCAGAGGGGAGGGATGCGAATGATCTCGGCTGAGTGAACATCAAAATTTTGGAAAATCTACGTGACAGAACAAGGACATTACTTTTAATTCGACCGTTTCTCCGTTTTGTTGTTCCATTCCAGAAAAGCATCTCGAATTCTGACCTCGGTTATAGTTAGTTGCCCTAACAACCCTGCAGGTGATCATCGCTCGTTTTACGCGTACGAGCGAAGCGTCGTAGATTTTCTAAGAGTTATATTATTTTTAATTTAATTAATAATTATTAAATAATTAGTGACGAGTGTAAAAAAAAAAAAAAAAATCACTTAGATTGATCATATAGATAATATTTTAAATTTCAATGCAAACACGTTTAAACTATATATGGTTTGCTTACATATTTAACTATTTTCAAAACGCAATTTTAGGGGCGAAAAATTATAATGATAAGAAAGTCAGAACGTGTAAACGACTTTTACGTAATTAATTATTTTAATAATTTATATTTAACTCGTAAGTCTTGATACGTATATAGTTTTAGTAGTTTATTTTATTAAATAAAGGCTCCGTATCCGTCGGGATATCTATTAAATATCTCTTGGTATTTTATTATTTATGAATTGTTTACATTATTATTAATATGCCCTTTCTTCTGATAACTTTCCTGCGATTTTCCATGGGATTAAGTGCAGAACGTGACGTTTAACGTATAGACGAATTTATATGGGCCGTTGGTATATTATTATTATGATGATGATGATGATGATAGTATATATTATTTTCTTACTGGTGTGTAGTAGGACTGACGTTTATCCTCAGCGGTTCACTGCCGGATTCGAACTTGTTGGCGATCGTCACGTTGTGTCCGAACAAGCAGTATCTCGGCATTTTCACGCCGACAACGCCGGCCAATATCGATCCGGTATGCAATCCAATTCTCATCTGTAAACGCGAAATCAATGAAATTCAAAAAAACCCTGTAATTGCGAGAAATTATTACTGTGCCCGCTGTCATTATAGTTTTAATCATAAAATTAGATACGCCACATACACGTCGGATGATAAACCACCTGGGGACTTTAAGTAAAAACGATTTTTCGAAGTTCTTTCAACATATTATATCATAATTGATTATAAAGTATTCATTTTGTTGTTGTTTGTTTTAATTTGAGTATTATTGTTTTAAATGTTAACTACTTAAAAGACATCAATAACGTATTGTATGTCTAGCATAGGGTGACCATATTTAAGAAAATAAAATACAGGAGAAATATATTTTTATGTTTTTGAATCGTGACAAAAGTATAATTTTTAAACTACCCATTATAGATTAAATTAATAAACACATAAAAATATTTTTTTGAAAAACATAAAATAACATAATTAAATTCAATTGATACTTTTTAAAAATTTTTCAAATCCATTATTCATGTATATTGTATACTTAACTTTCTAAAAAAAAAACTTGTAAATTAATTTTACGATTATAATTTATTTAATGGTATCCACAAGATTTCTAGAGATTCACAAGATTCTTACATTATTTGATTCAATAAATTCATTTCAAAAATTTTAAATCAACAGTAAGTCTTGAAACGGGATTAATATGGGACAGACTTGAAATTACGGGACAAAAAACATCCTGAGAGAAGTTTGTCAGGACAACAGGACGACGCAGAACCGAAATAAAAGACAATGCTGTATAAAACATGACGTATATGGTCACCCTAGTCTAGTATACGTATTAACAAAATAACAATGATTTATTTTTTAAATAATGTACAAGCTCTGGTCCGGAAGTCTGTACGCACACTTAGGAGTGCAGTAGTTTATTACGTAAATAATGTTTACGTTTTTATATCGTTCGGCTGTCTACACTGGTCTCTGTGATGCATGTCCAAAGACGAGTGTAACTTTAACGTTTTCCACGAAATAAAATAATATACCTAGAATACCAAGGACTATATATTGTCCTGACACTGTGTATCGTGAGGTCAATTTTAACTAAACAAACGTGATCTAAGATAAATTTGCAGAGCCAAACTATATATATATATATACAAGTTGTGGTCATAAAAACGAGAACTAACTGGCTACACTGGAAGCAAAAAAGTAAATATCATAAAATTTTATTTTATTCTTCACAGTCAGAAAACATGTTTTTGCGAACGAGTGGTGGTAGGGGGGGGGAGGTAATAGCTCCGATAATCACCCCCCTTAACATCTGTATCTGGTGCCGCGCCGTCCCTCTACGAGTGTAACATAAAAATAAATAAATACAAATATTTAATATATATTTATGGCCTCGCCCGAAACGGAACCGGGGGGAAACGAGAGTCTATGTGAAATATATATATTATAATAATTGATCGGAAAACGATAGAGGTGCGAAAAAATAAAAAAATCATATACAAAAGCGAATTTACGGCGAACACACACACACACACACACACCGACCGTTCGTGATGATAATTTATGATAATAATAATAATATCATATTAATTGTTGGGCGATTAAACGGGGTCCATCCCCGGCCACGGTCGGGGGTACGAAATAAAACGATTCGTTTTACGACGCGATGCATGTTAATAAACTGTTAGATTTTGTATCATATAAATACACACGGAGCGTGCCATTAAGCGTGCGTGGGCGTGTAAATAATATATTATTATTATTATTATTATTATTATTATTATTATGTTATTTCGTAGACCTTAGCGCCGTCGGTTTCGTTACGAAAACTAATAGTATATAGTTCGCGGCGGAGAGCAGCATTATTACACGAGATTATACGTCGATTTAATTCACCGGGCGTAATCCCCCCCCACCACCCCCTGGTTGCCGAGCGTTCGACGTTTTATATTATTAGTCATTACGCCGTTACACATTATTATTATTATAGTGGTAATAATAATAATAATAATAATCGCAAAACGTTAAATAGATCTTTGCGGTGCAGCACCGGTATTATATTATATATTAGTCCCCGATATCGTCCCGTCATCCCACACCACTCCTCGGAAAAATATTACCAGGATATTCGCAAATCCCGCGGGAAAGTTATGTTCCAGGATATATTTCATGTCCTCCGGATCGCGACATCCTATATACTGCAATAATAATCAATCGGTTTCACGTTTTATCCAATGAGGACTGGGGATAGTTAGTAGTGTCCTTTTTTTTTTTTTTTTTTAATCAAAAATTTTGTACGGTAAAAGTGGGGTAGGGGGATTGTGTAAACGGTATATAGCAAACAAAAATAATGAGTCTTTGGGGCGATTTACAAAAAATTAATTTAATTATATATTTTGTATACTGAAATATCGACATGTAATTCGCAAAACGCTATATTATAGACTATAGAGTAATAATTTGGATTTCGCTAAAATCATTTAATCATTAAGATTCATATTTTAAGTTTAAGGCAATGTGAATTATAAAAAAAGGCATCAAAATTTTGAAAAAAAGGCATTTAATAGGAAATTAATAATTTTTCAACAATTTAAAATTACTATGTGTTAAGAAAACTTAGCCAACATATATTTTGATAACTTATTATCTTCATTGTGTTTTCATGTTCATCATATTTTTGCAAGTTCATATCATTTTTATGGTGAAAATGTATACAATTGATGTAATACATTTTTAATTCAACATAAAATGTCAAAAAAGGGGTAAAAGCAACTAAAGGCATTTACAGGTGATAAACGCAAAAATGATGTCTTTCCCAATACCGTGGAAATTGTAAGAAACACATTTTTGTTTTAAGAATTGTCTTTCTATGATTTAATTCCCCCCCCAAAAAAAAAAAAAGGATTTGCCTCAAAATCCTTACCCTATTAATCATTGATAACATATCTGTTTTCGTACAATTAGTCATACTTAATATATCTTTAGAAATTAATTATTTTCAATTTTTTTTTCTCGTTTTCGAACAATGATACCTTTCATTTGACAAATTTCAAAATTCTATGATAACCCTACATGTCCAAAATTATCGGCGAGTGAGCGAGATCCATTTTTTCTTTTTAAATTTTGAGGTAACTTCCTTCTTCCTAATAAGACCGTTTTATTATTAGTTAATTTTAAGTTTACTCTTATCGGTTTTCCATCGTGCGTATGGTGCGTCTTGCACGTCTCGATCATCTTCAGGGCCATCCACGCTATCTGCTGGGCGTGTATCGAACTGAACTTGTGCAGACCCGACGCCACGCAGTAGGCATCGCCAATTGTCTCTACCTGGAAACGATAACAAACGAATATCGTTTTTAGAATAATAATAAACCAAACGCATAAGCGCCAAAAATCTGTTGGCGGTGGTGGTGGCAATAGCATTATCGAAAAAGTCAAAATCCAAAAAAAAAAAAAAAAATATTTCAGAATCATTAATCTTCGGTGAAATTAAAACGTTCCATAAGATACTTAATATACGAGTTACATGTATAATAAACAGATAATTATATAATATCTGCAAATTATAAGCAACATGAGAATTGTCGCTGAATTTTTATTTTTTTTTTTTTGTAGATTATTATTATATAATAGTATATTTTAAAAAATGTTTGTAAATAAAAATTATATTAAGTATATTAAAACTTTTAATTAAAAAAATCGAGTTCTACAACAATCGACTAAATATTTTTAAATTTAATTCACCGAAAGAAGCATATTTTATAAATAAAAAAGTGTAATCGCAACCTAAAGAATCGGTTTTTGAATAAATTTTTAGGGAACTGAATTCCTTATTGGAACTTAATATATATATATATATATATTTTTTTTTGAACCGGTATATCTGATAGATTTAACAAAATCATTATAAATCTCAGTTTAATACGAAAAATTCGAAACCCATTTATGATTTACGTGTATATTTACGCTTACTTACGTACATTATGTATACAACCGGGTTCAAAATTAAATTCTCCTTCACACGAGTTATCATTGTCGTCAATAAATAATAAAATCGGAACATTTTTAAATATACGTTTACGATAATATTATACTCGAGGTTTACACGTTGCATTTATGCATAATTCAATTTGTATCTTATTTACACAACAGTGCGACCAAACGAGTTTAACTATACCCTCTCACTGCTCGTTTCCCAAAAACCTTTTAAGATGTAAATATTACGTATATTATATTATTATTATAACAACGTGCATTTTCAAATGGTTTTCGCCCCGAAATTATGCAAAATACGCGTACATTATAATATTGTATGTGTGTGTGCGTATACGTGTAAAAAGGACCGCAATTAAAGCAAATAATTATATTAACGCGGAGCCGAGAAAATCGTTTTATGATTACATCACGTGATTGAACATCTCGGCCGAGTCCGCGATATATATATATATATATATATTAAGACAGTGGTTTCCAAACTGTGCAAACACTTTTCAAAGGCACCGTGACTTAAAAAGAAATATATATATATATATATTTACAATTTAATGTGATTATTAATTGCCCCCCCCCAGCTTGAGTTGTGTTGTTAAAATAATATGAATGGTATCTCTTCTTACATAGTAGTGCAAAACTCTTAAGCTTAGCTATATACATCTGTTTACAAATATTTGATCGACTCAAACCCGATGCTAAAATTTTCCTTGAATTATGGCTAAATTTGAAAAAAAACAGTAAGGTTTTAGCCTCCGCCAAGATTTATTTACGTGAACCTCTATGCTGAACCTAATCTCCGACTCTAATAATTGTCCATAATAAAACCGCACGTTCGTTATCCAACCACGTACAATTAGTCATTAAAAATTACAATATTCGCGTTTATATATATATATATTTTTTTTAATTTCAAAATGTACTTACTATAATTAGGTCGATGACCTTTATTTTTAGCTTTTTGAAAAAAAAAATCTTTTTGGGGGCAACGGACACCGGTGGACAACAAGTTTGGGAACCACTGTATTAACACAATAAACGTCGTTGTTCGCGTACGCGAAATTTTTCAAAGGCCTTCTAGAGTCGGGCCAAGCCACAGGTATAGGGTAGATAATAGTGTGTACTTTGAATTATATACGACGCATAATGTGGCCCGGTGAAAATAATAATATGGTACGAGTATATTTTAGGTTAGGGTAGTGCCCTTTTGCCGCGAACCATTGGGATATGTAAATTATTGTATTATTTCGTTTTAATTAAAACGTAATATACTGCGTGGACAATGAATGTGTGTTGGAGAAGGGGAGGGGGTAGGGAGTGATCTCGACGCCAATGCTTATCGCGGAGGTCGGGTGGCAAGAACGAAAAGAACCAACATTTAAATTTTTTATTTATTTTTTGAATCGAAAAACAAAAGCACTTTGTCCGTTTCCGAAAACGTCATAATGAAAAAGCAAAAAGAGAAAAAAAAACAAGTACTCGCCAACCCCAACACGCACAGTTTTTTATAATTAAAACACTTTCTCAGGAGTGGAATTTTTCGTCGTTTTCTTTTTGCGATCAATCGATCTTCATTTCAGATTTTTTTGTGGTTTTATACAATGATGTTTTATATAATATATTTATGGGGACTATTTCTGTTTGAGAAAGTGCTCGGAGTAGTACGTTTCTAGTATGATCTGTCAAGTTACATAATATGATCCTTAGTGACCGTTATGATTTAATTTAGTTCATGGATCCATTAAAGTCTTGTTATTTGAAAATGTGCTACCGACATGATGGTACATATTATGCTAAAAGTGGTTTTTAAATTACGACCACCTGTGGACCTGTGGTAGATCTAGGGGTGAGTTTAAAGGGTTAGCTGACCCAAAGTTAAAATTCAGTAATCAAATTTGGCCTCTTTTTAAGCTATAATATGTATATGCTTGAAAATAGACAACATAATATAAGAAAGCCTCTTGGATTACAAAAGAATCATAATTCAAAGAAAAAAAAAAAAAATTATTTTCATTTTAAGAAAGTAATTTCTTCACTTCTCGCAACAACAACAACAAAAAAAAAACACATTACGGCGTACGCTTGAATCCGTTTATTTGTGATAATTATATCTGTATAATAATTATAATGACGATAATAATATAATGGCCATTAGAACGAAACAATTTTGTTCACAATATCGTCTCAAAGTTAATTTTCTATCGTTTACAAAAAATACGAGATTATTCATACGGGGTTAACCCCGGTCATTAAACTGTATTCTCATAATAATATATTATAAGACGTTATTAAAAGGGGGGAGGGATGTATAACCTTTTCGCCATTTGTTAATTAATCCTATTGTAGTAATTATAATAGTGAAAGGGGCTGTGTATAATTATAAATAAAATTCACGAGGCTAGATCATTATAGAAATCAATAGCAATTATAAGTTTCGGCCTTAGTCAATTAAAGTAATTAATAAATAAACATAAAACGTAAAAAAATATACTAAAATTGAAGACGGAAATAATATTTAAATCACAAACAATAATGGACGAAAAAAAACTTTATTTCAAACTGAAACTTGAATCTACTTTCGTAAGCACGGTGAGTTTCTTTATAGGATTGCCACAAAACCTGATTTCGGCGATGCACACGATTGTGGATGATCGTTTTTGAAATGTTTCCACGTTGAAATGTTAAACTAGATTTGTTCCTTTGATTCTTTTGAAAATTTGTCATAAACAGGGAACGGGTTTGCAAAAGATATTTTAAATTTAATAAAGCATGTTTTGTCGTTTACACGATTTAAATCATTTACATAATTTGGTTTATTTACGTATTTTTCATTTACACAATTTTTCCATAATTTGGTATGATTACATATTTTTAAATATTTCACTAATCTGTCTTGATCAGTTGGCCAGTTGACTACCATATCGATTATATTGTGCACAAGGAAGATGTGGTTTTCGGTACTGACGTGCAGGCGACTTAAACGGTACGTTTATAGAGAGCAGCTGTGTGTTACTACCGTTTTCTTTGATAAATATTATAATTTTCGCGTAAAAGCATCGACGAGGACGCGGTTTTGTTTTTATTAAAATTAAAAAAAAAAAAAAAAATTAATTAAAAATACGTTTTCTCCATTATTGCACGAGGAAGGTATATTGTGGTGGGTGGGGGGTTGGGGGCTGCACGAACGGTTCGTGTTATGTACGCGGACATTTTCATTAATTTCAAACTCTTATAACGTCGTCTCGTAGTTTGGTGGACTAAATATTTTCAATTCACTGTCTGTTTGATATATTTTCATTACACTTTTTGAGATTTTCAGCGAACCATAATGTGCCCGGATCGTTTAACACGGTATACGCGAAGTGCAAGAGGAGTGAAAAATTTCCTTCAAATATTTTTTTATGAATGACACAGAGGAAAGAGAGTATTATAATAATAATAATTATTATTATTAAGAAACTATTGCACACTGTATTTCTATTATTTCAGCTCCTCCTACCTATCTAGCAGATATATTTTATCGACGGTATGCGTTATACGAATCACCTCGATTAAAAAAAAAAAATATTCAACGACTAAGGAATCGTTTTTGTACGGTTTAAAACCCGAATACGGTTCGATGAATCCGCTGAACGAGTTTAATAATATTATAATGTTATAGGTTTCCACAATATTGCCAACGTGCCTTTTTATGTAAGTGTGTGTGTGTGTGTGTATTTATTCAAAAAAAAATTATTATTTTACTCAAGCCTGAAATGCTCGGTCGGAGGGACGGGCAAAGGGTACTGGAGTGGAAGAGAGCTCGGGAAGGATTTATGATTGAATAGAAACAATTCAACGAATGCATTTTATTATAACGATGATGTCGTCATTAAAGAAATGCACTATCTCACATCTAAAAATCTGTCCGACCGTAGCATTTCATTGTTTAACGGGATGCAAATTCAAAATCTATTTTTACGTATAACCGCGTTGTCTGCACATAAGTAGATTTTATTGCATCTACTGAAAAACGACATGATGTGATAAGATTTTCCCCTCCGTATCCCACCTGTCTCTAAATGGCAAATAACTTTAAAACGTTTTTGTAACTTATTCGATTTCCCGTAATTTGACCGTTTTCCGGAATTCGTGACTTGAAAAATATTTTCGAGTTACACGGGCGAGGCGGTAATGAAATCAAAATTCCAAATTTCCCAAAAGGTTTTACTCCCATAGTCGAATTTCCTTTTTTACATTTTGATTTTTTTTTTTTTTTTTTTTTATACGCTGCGGAGCGAGTGTTTTTGTCGGGTAAATAATATGATGCTCGTCGCCGGACAAAAGTAATGATTACAAAAAAAAAAAAAAAAAAAACAAAAAAAAAGTTTAGCCATTATTAATTATCTGCAGTGAGCGCCCGACGGTATTGATGAGTTTTCATAAAACTAAAACCATTATGCCACACGTTTTTTTTTTTTTTTTTTGCCGCACATCCGCACACTAAAAATGGTCGTACGTTTTATTTACTCGGCAATATTGTCGTTACGTCATTGGTTGAGCTGGGACATTTTTACGGCACTACAGCTCGATAATAAATGAACCGTACATCAAGTACCTACGTGTGTGTGTGTGTGAGAGTAAATTAGGCAATCGGTAAAAATTGGAAGGAAAAAAAGGCTGTTTAAAAAAAAAAAAAAAAAATGGCTGTGTGAAAACAGTTTTAATACCGTTGAAAACATTATTTATATTAAACAAAAATAATAATGTATAAAGGGTAAAATATTATTCATCAAAACGTTAACAATAACTACATAGGTACTAATTGATAATATGCTACAATTTTTTTTGCACTAGTGTTTTAGAAGAAGACACAATTCTTTCTTTATTGTTATTGATGCAGAAATGCTTCATTTTTTTTTTTTTTTTTCATTACTTTATGAAAGTAATTCGCAACAAATTCGGTCACGTGGAAGGGTGATTATTACTCACCACCCTTCCGCCATGCGGCAAAAGAAATTAAAAATGTTAAATGGGGTGTTTTCGGGTTTTTTTTTCACATTTAATTCAACAAATTTCGTACTTAGCATGAAATTGTATTGGACCTTCTTTTATTAACCATACAATTTTTCGCAATATAATTTAATGTGTGAAACCCTTGTATTCATAGAAAAATATTAAAATATAAAAAAATTATTTAATTTGTTTGACAATTTCATTTTTCATTCGATTATATTTGTGTAATGGTTGGAAATACAGTGAAATAAAAATTTTAAATTTAATTTTTTTTTAAATACACCTTACATGAGTTCAATTCAAAATAAATAATATTTTCAACTTATTACATTTAAAATTCCAATTGGCCAGTCCAATTATTAGAATAACTACTGTGTGTCGGATATTCGTGTATCTTATTTTAGATGTTACCGCAGTATGCAGTAGCTAGGCCGTTGTTTTAATGCGGATGACGAATAACTAACATTTTTTTGTGATTTTACACATTTATTTTTTATTTTATGGTTAGTGAAATTTTTCACAGAATCTTTTGATGATAGGTGGTAATCAATATTGCAAAGAATTTGTGTAATTTAAATGAAATACTTAATATATAATTAAAAATATTCTTAAAATAAGTAGTTGGATAGTATTTTACATAATATATATATATATATATATATATTGTCCAAAATTACTTTAATTACAAGTCACTATATTTGCGCTTTATTTATTTTTTTTTTTTATTGGGTTTTAAATTGTATGTTTAGAATAATAAAAAATAAATACACTTTCAGAGTTGTGTTTGTGTGTCTCTAATTCAAACAAGTCACAAAGTGACTTTCGATTACAGACATTATTATAATATTATTCCACACACTTTTAGCTGTAACTACGGTTAAGTAGTTAGATTTTCAAATCATAATTTTATACTATTATATAATATTTACTAAGGCCCTCGCCGTTGCGCGGTTCTTTCACGTGCCAATTCTGGAGAACCGAATTTAATTTTCCGTAATAAATTGAAATCGTTCGACATAGCATCGACAACACGCTGTAATCGAATCGATTCCGACGATTTGCCAAAACGTTTTTTCGTTTTTTCAGAGTCGTAATATTATCATCGCGGGTACTCGATTCATATGACGTGCATTATATGCAAAAAAAAAAAAAAAAAAACCTTTTCATCGGGAATTCAATAGCCGAACGGATCTCACTCGTTATAAAAACATGTTTCACGATTTCTGAGTAAGAAATTAAAAAAAAAAAAGTTTATAAAACCTCGTTTTTTTTTTTTTTTCCGGTTTATTCCCCTCAATTTCTTCTGTAATTGCGCGTGCCAAAGACTTCCCGTCTTATTTCCGTGATAATAATATTTTCAATAAAAATTCACGAGAAATATTATCGTGTTTTCAATAAAACGGGAAAAATTTCAGGTTAGGACGGGGGGGGGGGAAAACGCACTATTTTCACTTACTTTTGCTAAAAGTTTCGTCTATTTTGTATTCGTTAATTTATTGGATGACCTGAAATATCGCAAAAACGCACCTGTGTATCGGCCACACGGATAACGTTGTTTTTTACTGTTTATTAACAAAATTTGGGTTTTAAAATTTCATGAAATTTATTTTCTTAAAGTATTACATTTAAGCGAAAAATAACAAAATCCAAAAATGGTTTCATCTAGTTGTACCCATATAATCAAGGTGAGACAACAAAGAACATGTATAGAAATTAGAAATATATCTATTGTATGAAAATTTAAAATACAAAAATGATTTATTACTTATAAGCGAAAAGTACCCATGGTATTTTGTCCATTGATAAGAATTGTAGTTTTTTTTTAAAATTTTTATCAATTTTCTTGTAGTTTATAAACGTATGTCATAAACTTATGACAGCATAAACTGAATAATGTATCAGTTAATTTTTCGCAAGACTTGCATTTGTAAATTGTTATTATTATTATTTTTTTGATTCACAAAACGATGAAACTCCTCTTTCATCAATTTTTTATTTTTATTTCAAGATGATCTAAGGAATATTTATCTAATTAAATCAAATAATACATTTTGTTAGTGTGTATTTTACCTATACAAATTAATTATGTTAAAATCATAAAAATGAAATCATTCACTTCATCGGCTTTAATAAGTTATTTTTATTGAAAAATAATTGTTTGGTTAGTAAAAGGTACAAGGCAGTTGACTGCATAGTCAAATTGTACATTTTTTATCAGGAAATTCGCATGATTTGGGTGACAAAATAAGATGTTTGATAAAATTTCACTTCTCAATACCAAAGAATAATGTCATTAGCATATATCAGAAAAAAAAAAATTTCATATTTTCATTGAAACATTTCACAAATAATGAAATTTTCAATTTTAAAATATTTCAAAAATCCTATTAACAGTACATCTATTATCGATACAACTTGATTTCCCACTTACAATTAAATTAAGTGACTTAGACGCACATTTTACATTTTAAAATATTTGAATAACATTGTTTTATGGACGAGAAGAGATTACAGCACACAACAACTGAGTAAATTTATAAATATATTTTTTTAAATCCATTAACTTCAGTATGTGTTGGGGGGAGGGGGAAAATCACATCTCACCCAGCTACTTGATTGTGCCCCTAAAGTGCGTTTAGTGTACGATAAAACCGAAAACGGCGTTTTAGCCACGCAATATCGATACACTAATGTGTGCACTACGGTACCGGCTTTTAGATGGCATGGCAGCACTTTCACGGCGTTATAGAATACTATTAAATATTAACATATTATTATTCAGTGTTGAGTTCTGATATAACAAAAAGTTTAATATCTAGATAAATATTAAATTATTGTGTACAATATTTGAATTATTATATTTTTGAATTTTTTTTTTTTGAAGTTGACCATATTTCAGTGTTGAGTGCAAATAATAAAATAATAACCTAAGACAAGACAAAGACAAACTATCACGAAAATTCATCTTTGTTTCGGTGAAAACTCAAAATTTATAATATTTAATCTATATTAAGCTTAGATAAATTAAATTTTACACGTATCGAGGAATAGAACTTAATCATTGACATTATGACGTTTAAAGGCAGATATTTTTATTTTTTTTTTTATCTAGAAAAATCTAATTTTCGAAACTTTTCGTTGGATATTTTGATATTCAATTTTGCACGAGTGGATTGTTTATCCGAACTAAAACTAAACGCACTTCGAACCGCCTCAACAGTTAGTTTTTAGTCCAATAGCCACGTCGGATTGACGTCCAATCGAATACTGCGGTCAACGATCGGAAAATCAGATTCGGAATAATAAATGTAATTAATTTTTCCGCCCAACCGCGCAGAAAATATTGCGTATTCAATGAGCAAATTGAAGTGGTGGCCGTTTGAAACCATTTCTTTCGCATATTTTTACCATGGGGATACTTTTTACAATATATATTTTACAATATCATGAAAACGTACCGCGTAGTGAGGCGGCCGCTCGATGGCCGCCCCGCGGCGACGTTTCAGTGTGGGTGAGGGCGTATTTAAGTTTAACGATTTAATTAAATGGAACAATTAGCGCAGCACCGTAATATTGTTCGGGTTACTTTACTCGCGGTCGATTCGATTAATTAATTACAAGGTAAATTAATAATAATAACAAAAATCGACAATCGGACTCGTTCGCGCGGTCGCGAGTTTATAGTGTTTCGAATCTACTGCTACAGGTTTAAATACAATATGTAATTCAAATAAAACTATAGGGCTGGGATTTTAATGCCCTAAAAACTAACTAACTTTAAAAATAACTTTTAATTGATTTCCTAGAGCTCAAAAAAATAAAATAAAATATATTACGAGGTGTAGTTTTGTTCTTCTTATTTTTTTTTTCTACTTAAAATAAAAATACTTTTTTTCTATTTTTATAGTGTTAGTATTTTAATGTAAATAAAGAAAAAAAGTTTTAGAGATAGCTAGATCTCGACTCATCAAAATTTCAACTATTATCTAATTATGTACCTAATATGAATGCGAGGACCAAGAGTAGATAATTACTATTACTTACTTTGTAATTTGTTACATTCATATAAAAATCACGTGTAAGTCTTGAAATAAAATTTCAAATTCATATTATTTTCTATTCAAAAATTTCAAAAATGTTTCAGAAACTCCGGAAATACCGTAGAATAGCTTTAGAAAATCACATAAAAACTAAAAATTGTTGAAAAATGCAAAATAATTTTTATTTTTATCATTCAAAAGTACGTGACGTAACGGATTTGTGACCATCGCAAGCACCGCAAGACGTCAGGGGAAAAAATGCATCATAATCTTAGTCATATTAGTATAAATAAATCATTAGTAACGACATCGATCGGTGTGCAGTTTATTTTAAATGAATGCGGAAAAAAATGTTACCTATGACTGATTACTGCGAGATACGCATTAATAAAATATAAAAGATTTTATGAATATACATTTTAATATTATTTCATATCTCTGTGTTGTTTTCGTACTATTTTGAGAAATGAGTAAAATAACAAAATTGAAACAATACATTTGCGGAGAGAGTGCGCAGTCATGGGTTATGACGAATTTTAATTTAAGTTCATAAACAACACCCCGTGTTAGCAATGTGTAAATTATTTCAATTAAAAAATAAAAAAAAAAATATGTAGTGAAAATAAGTGGTAATGATATCAAATTTTTACCGGTCCTTTGAACGCCATTTAAAAATATATATATTTTTTTTCACTTTAGACAATATATTCGAGTGCCGAAATAAATGTCACGTTCTCTCTCGTATAAACACGCCGAGTTTGCATTTGTGTACACCGCGAACCCAGTGGTGTGCATGACTGTGTAAACAATTATTAGGAGAGAAGCGTACGAACGAAGGTCGATTTCCGCGCGGACACCTCCGCATTCGAATAATAATTCACGGAAACCGAACTCCTGTAAGTGCACCGTTTGTGCTTTTCGTCCCCGCGTTTCGAAAATCTAATAATAACACGCCACCTCGTTGATTCGCGAGCCTTCGAATCCCGCGAAACTCGAGTCTTCTCTGAATATAAGATAAATTAATTTTTTTGACATGAAAACGTATTTCTTATTTTTTTTGCACTTCACTGGTCGTCGTTGATACCAGTGAAAATAATAATTAAGAAATAATTCCACGAAACTTAGGGATTCACACAATGACTTCGTGTTGACACATTTTTCGGTAATGAGAATTTACAAAAAATAAAAATAACAGTTACAAAATTAAACTACAGTCGTACATCAGTGATCAAAGGAAATAACAATTAATATAAACGGAATCAAGTAGAAAATCTCAAATTTTCAATGTACAACGAAAAAAGTTTCTTTAATCAATCACATTATAATATTTACTGATTCGGTATTTTAAACTTCAGTCACTTATCTGTGTCGTTGGATAGAAAAAAAATGTACTTTTGATATTGTTTTGATTTAATTCTCTGCGAAGTCACAGATATTTCTTTGGTTGTAGATTTTTACGAAAACAGACAAGACTTGTTCTTGGTCGGGTGAACGACTCAACGTAAAAAACGTTAAGTCGAGCCGCTCTAGACGTGACACACGGTCGACGTCCTCTTAACGGGCGGCGATCTCCTGTGAACGAGGGGAAGATAGGGGCGGGTGATGGCGAGAACGCGACGTTTCGACGACACGACTAGCAACGTGGCGTAAAGTTTACACCGCGGGCCACGGCGTTATAGCGGCGGCGTCTCGTCGAATTACCGCCATAACGTGTCGTAATATAATACGCAATATGTACATCAGCCGCGTTACTGCGCGCGCAGCAAATTTCAATTCTTTCCCTTACACACACCCTTCCTGTCCTAAAGTGACAAAGCTTTCTACGGGATTCATTCCGATTTTTTTATTTTATCTAATTTACATACGACCGAGAAATATGTATATCGTATATACCTATGTATCATAAGCGTACTTTTCAGCATAATATAGTATCGCGTGTATGTTAATATGATATGTACGTATATATTATGTATGTATGCAGATACAATGTTGTGTGTGCGTACGGTTTTTTTTTCTCTCTCTCCACATACACGCGTGTTTATTTATATTAAAAAAGTTCCGTACGTTTATATAATATATATATATATATATATATGTGGTTTAAACGCGGGTATTACATTTTTGCAAAAGTAGTCAGAGCGAGAGAGAGCCATTTAAAGTTCATAAAACTTCCGACGGCCGTTTTTCATTCGTGTGCGGTATGTATACCAACACGCAACAATCCAAAAACGACGACGGTTGTACTCGGGTTTTTCGATTTGGACTCGATGTACGTGATATGACGCGCATAACAATAATAATAATAATATGTAAATGAGTGCAGTGGAAATCGAATAACCGATTTATGGGAGACTTAATCTGGGACCGTCGTACGAAATTTCAATGAGAAATAGAAAATCTGACAAAATTAACATAATATATTATAGGTAACGTAGCAATCCAATCGTGTTTCAACCAATAGTTGAAACTCATTTTACACATATTTTTTTTTTCACCCTCAACGAAAGTTCTGTATAGTGACAACAAATTTGAATTAATTTCGAATACATAACTTTTTTACTTGCACTTTGATTACTGTGCTCAAATTGGTATTCGATTTTTAAATAATAATTATATTATGGGTATCTTATCGGCTAAATGGAAAATTAAAAACTACCCAATTTTTCGAGTCCGTAAAAAATAATTAAATATTATAACTGCTTTGAAATTTGAACAGACGTTGGAAAACCTAAACAATTTTCTACATTTGTTGATCACGGTTACAAATTTGATGTCGATTGCGGGTTAAAACCGGGTTTTGAAAATTTCTTAATAATAGTTACTACAAAAAGAAATTCCAGTGATAGAATAAAGACAGACTGCATAAGCTTTGTTCTAAATTAAAAATACTAACATTTTGAAAATTTGAAAAAAAAAAAAATACCTATAATTCTTTAAAATAATATCATCCTTACCGTATATTTTCAAAAACGATTTTATAAAATTATGATTTTGGTTATACCATTATAAGTAGAAAAAAACTAAAAACCCTAGTTTGAACAGGCTGTTCGAAACTCGGTTGCAAGCATTGTTAAGTAATTATTATGTAGGGCTTAAGGGGTGTGATGGTTTGAAACCATATGAAAAAAAAAAAAAAATAAATAAATTTGAAACTGATAATATTTGCTCCAAAATAATGTCCGTCGAAGGTGGCGTTACGGGAGGAAATTATTTTTTGCGCGACTCCCGGCCAACAGTGACCTTAAACCGAAAAACGAATGTAGTTTTGGTAGCCGTGAGATATAATGGCACGCCACTGTTAGGGAACAAGTCGATTTTTGTGTGTCAGTAAAATTTATTACGATGGACAAAGTGTACGAGAATGTGAAAATGGTTTTCGTTCATGAAAAATAACGGTCTGTTGTCCGAAAGGTAAATAAAATATTATACAAATATACGTTCGTTTCGCGAAGAATCTCAGTTACGGTTTATTCGAACCGTACGAATAGAGATAATTTATTTTGGAATCGATTTTACCTGTCGAAAACGTAAAACACTTTTTACACGACTAATACATATATAACTGTATTTATTTCGGTTTTATTTGATTATTGATTTAATACAAAAGTAAAACGTCTAAAACAGCAAAACGATATTACGATTAAACATATAAGTTTAAGATAACATCGTTTGTTATGTCTATGCGACTAACTGTCTGAATATTTAATTTAAATGATTTTTAAAATTATATAGTGAATTTTAGAGGAATTAATGATACTAAAAAATAATTATTTTATACACAGTGGTTCCCAACGTGGTCAATACCAACGTGGTCGTGCACATTATTAATTTTGAAAGGGCGTTTCACTTAAGGCGATGATAGAGGGAACGATTTTAAGTCTCTATTTTTAAAAAAAATACCAAATATACTTAACTTGTCTATCTACGTACCCAATTAAATCCAAAAAAAAAAAATTTCAAATGTTTTCTAAGAACAAGAATTGGGAAGAGATGTGGGATGTTCTTTTCCAATCGTTAAAGTATGGTAAAAAATCAACTGTAGAACATTTCCCTAAAAATAAATGTGAATACACACCTTTTAAATATTGAAATCACTTTCGTACAATTATTATGCAGATCGTTAATGTTTGTCATCTTAATTGGGATATTGTTAAAATATTATCTACTTAAAGATGATTAAATAATATAGGTAATTTTGTCTAGACATTTTTTTTAAACGATACGCTCAAAGATGAAAAATAAAATATATAAAAAGCTAATCAAAAAATTTATCTAGATAAATAATACGACTTTTTTCTTACTACTCCGCGATAGTTCATATTTTAAAAATTAATAGTATAGGTACCAGTATATTGCATAAAATAATGGAAAATAAGTAAAACAGAATATTATACGTACTTACTACATAAATTATGAACATATATAAGAATTTATTTTACGATTTTACTTCGAAAATTGTACTTGGAATTTATTTTTCTAGATAATTTAGTATAGATGACACAATTATTTTTCGATGATTTTATATCAAATATACATTTTTTTATCCATCTAGATAAGATAAAAAACAATATGTAAGTGTTTTGATCAAGATAATTAATAGTGTTACAAAGATTAAAGACATTTCATATTTGTTTCCATAGTTTTTCATCATAATTTTCAAGTAATTTATATTATTAAATATACCTACATTTACTTGGATTGACTACAATTTTTTCATAATTTTTAAGCTTCATTATTTTACCCCGTTTACAATGTATTTTATTATTACCGGAACGTAAGGAAGTCAATAAAATTTTCAATCGACAAGTGTTTTATATTGTAATATTTTGATTTCAGTTAAACGGGTTAAATCGAATCGCAACACTTCTTCAGGAGCCCCATTTCCAGTCTCTGTGTAAATAATGTACCCATACAATGTTATTATTTCAAATTACGAGTAAATAACAATATAATATGTATTTTTCTACGGTTCAGACTTCCAATAAATAATATTGCCTTTTTGTGGATACAATAATATGTCGATCGACGCATAACAGAACCATTAATTCGAGTGAAAACGTTAGTCGAGTGTATTCAAATTTTTATGAGTTTTAACGTTTCTGTTTTCAACTGACCGTTCCGGAAGTAAACGGAGAGTTATTTCACGTCGACGCACGAAAACACGGTTTCATTCGTCAGACAAAACACGGCCGGAATTCAATCGAACGACGACGGCTGATAAGTAAAATGCCTCGCAATATAAATAACACGAAGATTGCGACATTCGATATTATTATTATTATTATTATTATTATTATTGTCATCATACGACAAAAATGAACTTGACAAAAATACGACAATGATATCAAATAATAAATTACACGCGACGGCGAGCAAAAAACAACAACAACAACAGCGATACAAAACAATTGAAAGAGCAAAATAATAATAATAATAATAATGAGCTCCATAGCAGTGTAAAGAGTGTAATGTAACTGAATACGTATAATGTAACCCGTCGTCGAGTTTCTCTCGACGGGTGTTTTAATTCGAGTACCTGCTGCTGCTGCTGCACTGATTCGTACGTATAGTTATTAAATTTCACATCCGAAATCGTGTAGTGCGATTATATTTTATGCGAATTGTTCGAGAATTGAGTTTAAAATATAAATGGAAAACGTATCCGTTTACCCGGACAACTTATTAAACTTTAAAGTGAACCAGTCGCGCCGCGTGACACGTGAGCGAATTCCCTCTACGCGTTAGTATAATATTATAATAATATAATAATAGTGTGTACCTGCGTATTATCTTGTCTAAATTTGACATTTTCAGCCCTTTTTTTTAAAACACTCAAAACGTTTATAAGCGGAGCTTACTTATTGTCAACTGCGAAATTGTTTTTTTTTTTTTTTTGGAATGTGATTGTGACACTTTTAATTTACTTTTGTGCACAGTGTAAATCCATATTAAGGCGATTTATTATTTGAATATTTTTCAAAACGAAATAGTCAAATAAAAACACGTCATGTAAAGGTGGCGAGTAAATGACTCTATTTTTACTACAATAGTAGATGCAAGTTTTCTTTGCAGCTGTAATATAATTGGTTTAAATTTTCATTCATAAAAGCTTTGTTTAATTTTGACGAAAATCGGTTTAAAATTTAAACTACAATGCGTACTAGTCTTTTTTCGAAATCACCGTTTGCTTTAAAAATTGAATCTTTGGTGGACAAACTTCTTATTCACACTATGCTCTTCGTTATGTAGTTATTGAATAAAATTATTATAGTCACGTGATCGAATCAGTAAATAATTGTTTGTTTTTTTTTTTTTATTTATTTAGGGCGATTTGAATAGTGGCTAACCAATTAAATGGATTAAAAAAAAAAAAAAAAAAAAAATGAATAATGCGTTCGAAGTACCATGCCCCCCAGACAATATCCAATCGATAATAAAACTATAGAAGACGAGTTTTCACAAAAAAAAAAAATAAATAATAAAAATAAAAGGATGTAAAACGCTGTAAAAAAATTACGCTTAATTGTAAAATCAATAGTTGTACACACACAGAATTTTTAAACGAATATTTCGAGTTACAAAATATAAAGCATTTTTTTTTTTTTTTTTTTTTTTATATACGTTTAAGAGTTTAAAGTGCGTTAATTAATCAAATCGTTTCACGTATTGATCAGTTTTTATTCGCTTAAGCAACTCGTCGACACACTTCTTGCGTAATGCATGATGTATGATGTTATTTTTTTTTTTGTTTAAATTCGGAACTCGTCCACCACTCAGTTATTCGTTCAGTCGAGTATAATAATTAATTAATTCGATAACGGAATAATAAATCTCCGCGCGGATTCTTTGAAAGCAAATGATTTTCAAATAACCGACTGTTTTAACAACGAAATGTATATGGAAGTAACTTAAAACAAATAAAAGAACAAGAGCATAATGAATTCGGTGTAGGATACGTCTTGATTCACTTCATTTTTCTCCCAAAACTAAATAAAGTGGTTTTTTCGTTTAAAAGCAAACGGTTAAATGATTAAATTGTTCTAAAACGAGTCTTAATGGAACCCGCGGTTTTTCGCGGCGCGCTGTTGAAACGACGGTTTGAACTTCTGAATTGATTATAATAATATAAAAAAAAAAAATATCACGAGCCAAAATTCTTTGGAAATATATTCATACAATTCGTGTACACTTTGAACTTTGCATTAAGTCTTCTCTAAGTGTTAAAACCTGCCCGGGTGTCAATAAAGATCTTCAATCTTCGAGAAAACTTAAAATACTTCAATTCTCAAACAGGCGTAAAATCTCCGTAGAAAGTTTCCACTATGAATCAAAATTATCAAATTAAAATCTTTTGAAAACACCCCCAGAGACAATATATATATCTAATCAAACCCTTATCTATTTAACCGTATCGTTTTTGCTTATTTCGTTTATTGTTCTTCTAGATTTTGAAAATCATTTGAAATAAAACGAACAAACAAAAAAGAAAGTGTTTTCATACTTAATTATTCAAAAGTGATAAAAAACAAAAACAATCCGAGATAAATTTAATTTAAAACGTTTATTTAAGCCTTTTTTTTTTTTTTTTTTTTTTGTATTGAGTTTGTTAATATTATTTGAAATTCAATCACACTTTTAAATTAAACGCACACTCATCATAGCATATGGGTATAATTTTCGGTTTATTTTTTTAGAATCGATTCAAATCGTTTAGTAAGAACAATATACAATCTGAGGAGTACAGCCTAACTATTGGTTATAGTGTTGTTCTCACAGAGTTCCATAATGATATTCACGACTTCGTTGTGTATACATCTCGGCCGTTTTTAAAATTACCAGCCCAAAGTATAACCCCGGCACCCGAATTTCGAAAAATCACGGTATCATGAAGTATGGAAGTTTTGAAACACTCTGCAATAGAGAATATTTACAGACGTTATCATCGTTATCATTATTTTTGATCATAATACAGCGTGGTTCGTGTACAGAGATATAATGTTCATTTGGAAAAACGGTATCTGCGGTGAACTCAGAAAAAAAAAAAAAACACTATACTTTTATATATTCTTTGATGAGTAATCCGTCATCGAGTCCATTGTGCATTAGCATGTCAGTTGTCGTTCGCTGAAAGTCGGTATTGCCGGAGATGACTTTTGTCGAGTAAATAATTCATACCGATGTCAGGACGTCCCGGAAAGAGGTGTGCAAGAGATAATAATTCTAGAACTCGGTAGAAAATAATAACACAAACTGGGCCGAGCATATTACGAGTATTTAAATTACTGATTAGCTATTAGTTATTTGGTATTAAGTAATGTTTATACGTGCTTAAACCTGTTGCAAACTGAAAAACAACAAAATTATAACCATTTGATGATTACCTCTATAGGTAATATTTTAAATTTCTTAGTTCTTCAATTTTTCTTTTGGAAAAAAAAACTACCAAAAATTTGATAAAAAAACTCGGAAACCATCGTTTTTTGATCCAGACTTAATGGAAATGGAAATATAGATAAACATTTTGAGCCGAGAAAATGTTAAAATTATGAAAAAAATTTTTTTGGACATTTCTCTAACACTTTTTCCCATTAATTACCTATTTTTTCTTTTTCTCTATTTATCAGACGAAAAAAAGTAGTTAAGTAAGTAAAGAAAGACGGACAAGAAAGACGGACATACTTTTCACCATGGACATTCTTCGCTCTTCGGGTCAGATACTCTCGGTGGGCGTGTTGAAAACGACGATTATAATTAATTGTTCTTTATATTAATAACTTCCTTCGTTCGGAATCGTCTTATCGAAGAAATGATTTATTATTATCTCTTTAAAATTCTACACATCCACCAAGAGATACTCTCGTTAGGTTAGAGCGAAGAATATCCACAGGGTGCCAAATATGTCTGGCTTTATTTTTTTATTTTTTTTTGCATTTGTATCATATAAAAAATTTTTTAAACTGTATCCAATTACACGACTGTACTCGACGAATACAACGAATGGGGTGGCCGATAAATGCCCAGGGTAGGTGGCATGGTGAAATGGGGGATGTATCGAACACCGAACCCGCACCACCGCTGTGCGATAACGTGGTGCCAGTGTTAATTATAGTGTTTTTTTTTTTAATTACCAATCGGTACGTTTTATGGGGTCGCCGACGAATTTTTCTAGCCGTAAACAGATAACGATAACGGTCTTTGTATGTTAATTAGTTTTTTCCGCGCGCATTTGTCGATTGTTCCCGGGAACGTGTTGACGAGGTTGTCCCCGTTTTAATTGTTCAATTAACGGACGCATTATGACGGCGGCGGCGGGAGGAGTGAGGCCGTTGAAATAGTAGTAATATTATTGTCGCCGGTGTGCGCCAAATCACAAATACGGACCTAACATTTGCTGCGCGCAATGTTATTATTTCTAAACCGAATGAAAATAATAAAATATATTGTTTTTAGATTCTGAACGTAGTGAAGAAGCTAGTGTTTTTACAATGACGTTTATTTTTTTTTTTCTGTTTATTTCAATTTTTCGTACGGAAATACTTGTCCAAAAGTTTCGATCAGTAACTTTTTGAAATTGGATTTACCTCTAGATGGTACTTTAGAGAGGTCATTTTTTGTATTTCTCAATTCTTCATTTTTTTTTTTTTTTTTTTTTTGAAAAAAAAACCCAAAATTTTACAAAAACGACTAAGAAACCATCATTTTATGAT
>JAIPRM010001252.1:10219-35895 GCA_025469315.1 Stegophylla sp. TES_Ste_2020 | reverse complement strand
ACTTTTTAATTTTATTGTTTTATTCACTTAATATTATATTTTGTTTCATGTTAATACATTTTTAGTGTATATTTCAATAATACATTAATTGAATAAATGCATGCATATTTCGTACGTTTTAGTGCATATAATTCCGGGTCTGATATTTTTTTTTCTCATATTATTAACTTGCTTCGTTCAGAATCGTTTTACTGAAGAAATGATTTTTTTAAATCTATCTTGTCTCCCAAAATCCGAACTTTGATTATTATTGCTATAATCGCCTGCAAGTAGCTAGTAGGGTCATACTGGTCATACCGCCATTTGCAATAATATACATTGAAAATTTTCAGTATTGAATTCCTTTTAGTATAAAACAGATTTTAAATTAACTCTGCTATTTTTTCATAATTATCTGTTACAAAACAGGCAAACACTATACGTTACGAGCCCTGCAGGTTATTATTATTTTTATGTTTCAGAAACAGGTGTTTTATTTCTTTTCTAAGCCTTTGGGGCTCTTTTTACCTCTCGTTAATCTGGACTGATTGACCGTTTAAACCATACGTCGCTCAAACAATACCCTCGGAATAAAAACGGCAACGCTAAATTAATATTACGTCTCTCCACGAATCGTTCGGATAATACACACCGTCGCGTATTTTCGCGAGAACGCGATTAGCCTGCCCAAACCGAATTACGATTAATATTAATATTGTTATTATTATTATTTGAATAATTCTATAATTATTATTTCTCGCCATAATACCGAATAAACTACATTGGCTGGCTGCTGATGAACACGCGAACAGTAAACACGCCTACAGATGTCAGTCATCAATCACTCACTTTATTGTATAGTAATAATAATATTTTCATCCTATCATTATTATTCCCATAGACGCATATAATTCATGGCAATTATTTCAGAATAAACAACAGTCGTTTTCGTACGCGTCTTGAAGTATGTATAAAATTGAAAAACTGTAACAGACAATGAGGACTACGAATACCTCCTATCTCAAAAAAGTCAAATGTTCAGAAGGGGAGTTTCCCGAGTGCGTCCCGTTTTTAATTTTTACCTTTTTCATAGCCCGAGTGCGTCCGTGATTTTATCTGCAGTTTTTATCGTATAGCCCGAGTGCGTCCGAGGTTTTATCGACTACTTTAACTGAACAGCCCGATTGCGTCCGCGCAATATAAATATAAATACGATAGTATAATATAATCGTATAAAGATACAATATTCAGTGTCGACTTGGTATATTACGTAAGACTACGAAAATCACATTGTTTCTGAAGCAAAATTTCCAATTTCTATGTGAGCAGAAATGACAAGTAGTTCTGAAAGGACAACAAACGCCTGTGAAAGTTTCCATTCCAAGTTCAATTCGTTTTTTTATAATTACCATCCAGATATTTATACATTTTTAGAAATATTAAAAAAAATTCAAATTGACACTAAAATTGCAATCCAAGCAGTCATAAAAACAACTAGGTACGAAGAAAAAAAGAACAACTAATAACAAATTTGCATTCATCGAAGAAAATATTTATAAATAGAATAACCAAATTTCAAGGATTGATTTTGTAAAAATTATGGCTTTCAAACATCAACCTCAAAATAAAAATTAACAATGTAATTTATAAGTTAAATAAACTAGATAATATAATTTTAATATAAATATTGAATAAATTGAAAAAACATTTTTGGGGTGTAAGCCAGTTCACCTCCTCGTGGTGCACCCTGGGTAACTCTAAATGAACTGGGACGCATTCGGGCTATGTAAAAAAAAATCAAATTATTTCTCGGGACGCACTCGGGCTATACCTTTTTGTGGACGCGCTTACAACATTAAAAAAAGTACTTTTTGGGACGCATTCGGGATATTCCCATAGGTACTTAAGGACCACCCTAATGTATATATATATATATAAAATATATTAGCGAAGAAACGATACCGTTATGAATAATAATAATATTGTATACGTAAATACTGTAAGGGCGTAAACACGAGCAAAAATTAAATAAAAAATAAATAAAATCTGTTTTTTTTTTTTTTTTTAACGGGAACTTAAACACGGCTTTCATTTCATGCACTTACCCGTATAAGCGACTCGCTTCCAAGACGCTTCCTCTGTGTAAGCAGCATAAAAATATATAGAAATCAGAGCGTTTTTTAGGGGTTAGTGTTTTATAATTTTAAAATTAACCATCTTACCTGCCGTTCTGTCGGAACAAGGCTAATATTTCTTCGAACGTTTTGTTTTTAGTTTCTGGTACTTTTTTATACGTGAATATCCAGAAAAGCGCCAGCAACACGCTAAACGGTAGGAATGTATAATTTTCCAATGAATTCTGTCAAAAAATAAAAAATAAAAAAATCGTCATTAAAATAATATCAACGAGTGCTAGTACACAATATCCATATAGATATAATTGGAAACCGTGTTTATGCATAATAATAATAATTAGATATAATATATTTATTAATGTGATTGTTAATTCAATTATTGAGAAAATTAGTGATAATGTTAGAAATATTCGAAATTTGAAAATTGGTGTCAAAAAAATTCATTACACATAAATATTTCAAAACGTTCTCAAATAACCTTCACTAAAAGTAAAAATCTCATAATTTTTAATTACATTATTGGAAACGAAAAACTAAATATTAGGACACATTGGATTTTAGGACCTTGTTATAATTTTATCTAGTGACCTAACGTTTAATGAACATATTACTCTCGTGTGCAATAAATCATCACGCATTTTAGATTCTGAACAAAGTGAAGTGAGCTAGTGTTTTTACAATGATGTTTATTTATTTATTTATTTATTTTTTTTTTCAGTGAACAACTTTTCGTATGGAAATACTTGTCCAAAAGTTTCGATCAGTAACTTTTTGAAACCGGATTTGCCTCTAGATTGTACTTTAAAGAAGCAAATTTTTTGAATTTCGGAATTCTTCAATTTTTTTTTCGGAAAAAACTACCCAAAATTTGACAAAAATGACTCAGAAACTATCATTTTTTGATCCGAATTATATGAAAATTTAAACATAGATAGAAAATCACATAAAAAAGATTTTGGCACAAGAAAATTTTGAAAATGTGAAAAAAAATTTTGGACATTTTTCTAATATTTTTTTTTATATTATTAACTTCCCTCGTTCAGAATCGTTTTATTGAAGAAATGATTTATCGTTTCTTTAAAATTCAATACACCCGTCAAGAGAATTCCACCCATCGTGCGAAGTATGTGCGGATTTTTAAAATTGAAAAGGAAAAATGAATTTTAGCCTTTTTTTTTTTTTTTTTTTTTTGTTACTGAGATTTTGGTGTTTTGCCCACCATAATAATTATTATGCACTATTACACATCATATTATTATGTATTTTTCGTTGGTCTAATTCTAAAATGTAATACAATATCATTCGACTTACCCTTAAAGGTTGGAAGCCTATGCCGACAGCGAAATTGGCCACCCAATTGATGAGCACGGCTATTGACATGGCGGCAGGCCGCGGACCTTGACTGAAAAGCTCAGCGGTGATCATCCACGGTATGGAGCCAGGGCCAACGGCGAAGAACACGACGAAGCCGAGCGTGGACACGACAGCCAAGAATGCCAGCCATTCGACCATTTCCTGTACAAAACTGAAAAACTCCTAAGGGACGCTAGTACACCGTTCATCGGTCCAACCAAAAATTCCGGGTCACGTAAATCAAACGAAACGAAAAATAATAACGATTTTCTTAATAAATTAATAAATTTTATCGTTTCTACTATTACTAAAAAATCGTGTGACGCCAAGAACTTTGATTGGAACGATGTAATTGTAGAGGAAAAACAAAAAAATCAAAAAAGCTAAACGATTGCAAACATAAAATAACTGCAAACTTATAAATAATAATAATATAATAACATATTTTAGTAACTCTGATGATATCGATAGATATTCTCTTAAACTAGAAGGAAAAATTATTTTATAACCTAGTGATAAAAATTTTTAAAGTAAGAAATCTTAAGATTACAACTTGTAGTGATTGGATACTTAAAAACTAAAACATTATGACAAAAAAAAAAAAAAATAGTATAAAATCATGAAATGAGAATAGTGAATAATATATATATATATATTGAAAACGACAAGGAAACATTAGTACTAATACGAAGAACAAATGAATGCAATATTTATGAAAAAAATCGTGAATGGGCTTCCCTCGTCACAGAGAGTCTAGTTTTATTTCACGAAAAGACATTTATTATCTATGTTTTATATATCATAATTGATACACGTCTGGGTGATGTTGAAATTATGAGAATGTATTTTTGTAAAATAATAAACATTAAATTTGCTTATCTTATTTAATTATCATTTACATTTTATACTATACACTACTTCTGTTTTTATATTTAACAATTTTTTTCTATATTTAAAAATATTAATTAGTAAATTGACTTATACTTAATTTTTAAAATAATGAAAAAAAAAAAAATAATAAATTAAAGTCAATAGTTATATTATAATATACGTGTATAGTTATTTTGTATAGTTCATTAAGGACTTAAACTCAAATTTAAGGAGAGGGGAAGATTTTTGAAAATCGACAAGGGAGGGATGAGATTTTCGAAAATGTACAAGAGATCGTAGAATAAAAAAGATTGGGAGCCACTGAAGTAGAGGGTTAGAACTTTGTAATTACTCAATATAACGATGATAATAATAAAAAAATAAAAATTCAAAAACTCATAATATAAAGCAGCAACGAAAAATAAACGATTATGCATGCCTTAGCCTAAATGTAATGTTAAGTTTAGTGTGTTTTTGTCGAATAGTGGTAGGTATAGTACAGAGTAATAAGTTATAGTCGTTATAGGTTTATTATAGAATTGTAATCATTGTGTATTAGTTGAAGTTTCACTCAGAATCGTTTCATTGTTGAAAGTTTTCTTTGAAATTCAATACGCCCGCCAAGTGTATCCCACCCTAGGTACGAAGTTCATCATTTTCTCCCAATATACACTTGAAATATTATTTTCAAGCCATTTTAAAAATGCATATTTTTATTATTTTCAAGTAATATTTTGCGATTTTTTTGGGCAATTATTTATTGTTATGCATAAAACAATTAAAAGAAGTTCCGCCTCGGATTTGTTTCGCCGAAGAAATGTTATTTTAACGTTTCTTTAAAATTCATTCCAAGTTTTTATTGAATAATTTTGTGTAGAGCCTCAGATAATACCAGAAAAACGTGACAATTAGACATATCCGACGACTCATTGTATATCAATTTATATTCGGTTAATTTATTATTATATGAGTCATAATTGTTGTATTCACTTCGTACATTTCCGAATTCTTAAGTATTGTGCACTACACTCTTGTGTCGCACTATCTAAATCAGTGGTTCTAAACCTTTTTTTGAAACAGCGCTTCTTCAAAAAATAACTGATTGCCAACGCCCCCCCCTCCCTTCAGCCAATAAATTTTTTTAGATTCTGAATGAAGTGAAGAAGCTAGTGTTTTTACAATGATGTTTATTTTTTTTTTCTGTGTACAACTTTTCGTATAGAAATACTTGTCCAAAAGTTTCGTTCAGTAACTTTTTGAAACCGAATTTGTCTCTAGATTGTACTTTAGAGAGATCATTTTTTTAATTTCTCAATTATTTAATTTCTTTTATGGAAAAAACTACCCAAAATATGACAAAAACGACTCGTAAACCATCATTTTTTGATTCGAACTACATGCAAATTTAAACATAGATAGAAAATCATATAAGAAAGATTTTGGCGCAAGAAAATTTTGAAAATGTGAAAAAGAAATTTTAGACATTTTTCTAACATTTTTTTTTCTCATGTATTTTTTTTTTTTTTATATTATTAACTTCCCTCGTTCGGAATCTTTTTATTGAAGAAATGATTTACCGTTACTTTAAAATTCAATACACACCCGTCAAGAGAATCCCACCCGTCGTGCGAAGTATGTCCGGTTTTTAAAATTTTTTTTTATTTACATCTCGCTTCGATTTCGTCGAACCTCACCTCATCACTCATCGCACTCCCCGTGTACAGTAGTTAACCAAACGTTGGATTCAAGAGTTCAATCGACTTACCGCGATCAGGAGCGATATCGTAGTGAATATCGAAAATATAAACATTCCGCCCAGTCCGTAGAGATGTAACGTCCTGCGGCCAGTCCTGTCCATCAACGGCATAGTGACCAGCGTCATGATCACCATGATCACACCGATCCCGATCGTCACGAACTTAGCCGTGTGCAAGGCCAATCCGGCGAGCGCGTACAGTTTGGTGGAATAGTAAAACACCTGGATCAATAGCAACGCGATCAATCACGTGTCAGTAAAGTTAATTGGTACAATAAAAAAATAAACAATATAATAATTGAAGGGCTTGCGAACGACAACCAGGTAAATCCGATTTTTTTCGAAAATTATTATGTAGTAAAAAAATTGTATACATTTTTTTTTTTTTTTTTTTTTGGGGGGGGGTGCAACACAACCAGTTAAATCCGATAAATATATAAACATATATGTATATTTATTTTGATTTTAGTTTATAGTTAAAGTTTATAATGGAATTGGATTTAATTTTTCATGTTTTGATTTTTGGTGCAACAATCAGATAAATCCGGATTTATCTCGTTATTGCTCCAATGTACTTGTGATATTATTATTATTATTATTATTACTTTTGTCAAACATAAGATTTTGTTTTGTTGTTATAATAATAATACCATTATGTTAAAGCTAAATCGTTAATTTTGTTTAAAAGTTTTTATTTTATATTTTTGTAATACATACATAATTATTATTGTCTTTTAAGAAATAAGAAGGAAAATGAATCCTGTGAATTTTATTATTAATTTTACCAAAAGAAAATTTTGATTTATTGTTGTGAATATTTTTACGCCACTTGTTTTATTATAATTCAATTGTAAGACTTAAAGTACTGTTTTACTTTACTTCGAAGTAATAAAATTATAAAATTTTTAATTTTTGGGCAAATTTTTTTTTGAAATTACCATTAGTTTACTCTCAAAAAACTCAAAATGTTTGGCACAATAACCAGATAAATCGGTAAGTTTCATAACTTTGGACAACTTTTGTCTAAAGAAAAAAAAAAGTCAACTAAATTTTCTAAGTCCACAGTTTTATTTTTTATCTTGTTAATAGTGGAAAAATTTAACTCTAACAGTTTTTTAGTATTGATCATGGAATCATGGAATAAAACACGGTTTTTTTTTTTTTTATCAACCCTGAAAATTTTCAAAAAGTGGATTTACCTGGTTGTTGTTCCAAGCCCTTCAATTGTGTTTAATAATAATAATAATAATAATAATAATAATAATAATAACAATAATTAATTTGTACACTCTGTACTGCGGATATTCTCCGCCGAGCGACGATGCTCACCGCGTTTATGCCGGACAACTGTTGCGACAACTGCATGACTATACTAATGATAAGTGGTTGTCTGAGAGTGGGTGAGCAAACTAGTTCCATCATGGATACCGTGGCTTCGGACTGTTGAGCACGTTCTTCGGCGCGCATCTCTTCAATGTCCTCTTCGATTTGGTTGGTCGCGCGCAGCTTCCTCAGTGCTGAACAACAACAGCAAACGGTAATAAAAATTTATTATAACAAAACGCCATAATTCCTTGAAAAACGATTAGAGTTCGGATTTTGTAGTTAGTAGACATTTAAAATACAATTTTTTTTTGTCTTTTTAGCTATTTTAGAGATACCGAGTAAAGCGGCGAACACAAGACATAGCGTTCTTAAAATTATGTGTTTATTTTAAAATTTTTTGTTTTTATATGACGTGTACACGTTTTCTTATACTTGTCCAAAAATTACAAACAGCATCGCATCTAGTCGGTACTTTTGGTTTTAGTCATTTTTCCAATTTCTCAATACTTTTTCTAAAAACGCGGGAAAACCGGTTGAACAATTCGAGTAAAACGAGCAAAACAGTATGCTGGAAACGAGATTTTTATAAAATCGATTTTATATTAATTTAGAAACTTGAAATTTTCATACAAATTTTGTTTTTTCAAACAAACCTGATCCCACTTATGGGGTAACAGAGCATTTTAGAATTACCTTGTGTTTTGTTAGATTTTATCTATTTAGCTAATTTAGAATATTGTTAAATGAAAATTTAACACATCCTCGTTCACACATCAATTATCCAGAAAATTTTCGAAAATTGTAAGTCAACTTTTGTTTTTCAAAATCGTTTAACGTTAGAATTTCTATTAAAACAGTAATTTTCACGTAAAATAATATTGTTTTTTTTTTCAAGTCAAAATATTATAATTTTTGAAATTTAAAATACGTTTAATATTTTATTTTATTAAAAGATTCAACGTATTTTTTCACACGTGGCATAAGTGTTTTATCAAAGTTCTGCAATTTGAATTTCATAGAAATTCAAATTTTAAAAGGTTATTCAAACAAAAATGGACTTATGATGTTTGAAATTTTATTAGGTTAATCAGACATATTATTTATAAGTAAGTGAGGTCGTTTTAAATTTTCAGCTAATAATATCAAGAATTCAAAATTTTATTGGAAAAAACTTTACAGCACACAATGTAATTCCAAAATGGTATCCCAAAGGGGTAAGAAGATTTTTTTAAAAGATTTTTCCGTCTGTTATCTTGATACTAGGTGAAAATTTGGAGTTTCTAGTTCTATTAGCAGCTTTGGACTAATAGAAAAATTTATGAAATTAATTTTATGAAAATTTCGTTTACGACATATTTTGCAATTTTTATTCAATTTTCGATAGATTTTCCTCGTTTTTGGAAAATATAGAGAAATTTTAAAAAAATTGACCTTTCAAAAGTACCAAATATAGATGCAATCTCCGACCTCAAGGACAAGTATTTCTATACGAAAAAGTGTTTCCTGAACAAAAAATAAACATCATTATTTATTCGTTTAATTAATTTACTTCGCTCCACTCGGAATCTTAAAAAGATACAGTATAGAAATAACAAGGCGAAACATTCTGATGGCATGAATTTACAATAATAATTTATTTATTTCCGTCAGTGGCGCAACTATGATTTTTTCAAGGCGGGTGTCTACCTATAAAATTTCTACAATAATTATTTAAATATAAAATATTATAATCAATGTTTATGGGCACTTTACAAGAGTTCATTAAAATAGAAATTTCATATAGCAAAATCTAACTGTCTTTTCTCCGAGTCGACATTTTTATAACGTTATTCGTAGCAGATAAATAAAATTTAGCGTCGCATATTCGACAGACAATATGAATTTTTAAAGCCTGTTTTAAGTTTCTCTTAAAATTAAAAATGATTTTTCACCATAAATATATGTTACAGATAACTTTAAAATAAATTTTCACCTACCTACTGTTAAGTAGTAGATAGTTGATAATTTGATTAGACTTTAAACAACAATAATTATTATGGATTTTGAGATTTTGAGATATCCTGTTTTTTTTTTTTGGTTTCTTCTATATCGTAATACATTACTTCCAAATTATAATTTGTAATGTAATGTAATCTAACTCCTAATGATAACCTAATGTTAAATATTTCATAAAATAGTGATCAATTTTGCAATAATATTATATTTATTTTAACTATTACATATATTACTGAATTAATAATAGTATAGTTAAAAGGACTTTTTTTTTTTTTCAAAATTCTTATTGAATAAAATTTCCATAAATATGGTGGTTCAAGGGGGGTGTCCAGACACCCAAAACACCCCTCCCCTCCCCTCCCTTTGGTTGCACCACTGATATAAAACCGAGTAAAAAAAAAAAAAAAATTATTTTGTTCACCTTTTCTCGCTTCTTCTTCCCATTGTTTAGTAATCAACAGATACCTTGGTGATTCAGGACAAACAGGTAGTAAAATTAATTGTAATATGGCAGGACATATAGCTAATCCTGGAAATAAAATAAAGCACAAATAATATAATCACAAGTCGATAAAGGAGTCACACGACGAATTTATCCTACCTAATAATAAAGGCCAGCCTTCGTCTGTACCCAAGATTTGTTCTACACCCAATATCTGGGATATGAGCAGTCCAGTGGTGACGGCGAGCTGATTGACAGTGCCGAGACCACCTCGTAGATTGAGCGGCGCTATTTCAGATATATACATTGGCACTAGTGATGTATTTAAACCTAAGGAATAAAAAAAAAAAAAAAAAAAAAACGTGTAATAGACTATTATTATTGTATCTTTGCTGCTATATTATAAAAGTTCGTATAGAGCAGTGGTTCTCAACCTTTTATTTATATACGGCGACACCCTAATTTAAATCCATAAAAATGGAGCGACACACTTAATTCAATTATGATTGTATTTTTGAAAAAATAACAATTATTACCTATCTATATAAATTATTTCATCTTTACGTGTTAACATTATATTAAAAAAAAAAAAGAAAAAAAAAAGAACCGGATTTACTCAGCACCACCATGGGTATTCTTCGATGGGACACAACTTTTGGTGGGTGTATTGAAATTAAAAAAAAACGATTTTGTGTAAAGTTTTCAGTTTATTCGATACAATTTTTTTCTTTAAAGTTATAAAATTTGTTTTTGTAACAAAAATTATTTATTTTTTATCCATCTAGTTTTATTATTCCACTATTAACTGAAAAATTATAAAAGAAAAAAGTGTTATTACTCATATTAATATTGTCTATCTGGTATCTATCTTAAAATTTCAAAACATTTGAATAAAGAAAAAAAAAAGTTTTAAAGGCATTTTATGTAGTTATCTACACATTTTGGAAAAAATATAGAGAATTTTGAAAAATGACCCCTGAAAAGTACCATCTAGAGGTAAATTTTGATTCTAAAAGATTCTGTTCCACAATTTTTTGGACAAGTATTTCTATACAAAATGTGTAAAAATCATTGTAAAAACAAGCTAGCTTCTTCGCCGGCTCTATCCAGAATTTAAAATTATAAAAATTTACATAGCTAAAGATTTATATTTTCATAAAAAAAAAAAAAATTCAGTGAGATATTTGTGATAAATGGTGTTATACGAAACTTTCTTTACGGTATAAGGATTATAATATAGTTTACATTCTAAAAATATTATAAATAAACAATTTTTTTTTTTTTTTGTGACACACCGGTTGAGAACCTCTGGTATATATAGAGAATTATAAAAGTTTTTTTCATACCACAATTGACTCCTATAATGAATCGGCCGACAAACAGTACTTCGTAGGAATTGAAATACTTAGTGAGACCCATTAAGCAAGCACCACCGATGCCGACAAAACTATTCAATAGTAACCCTCCTTTTCTGTACAGTCATACAAACAACAAATAACGAACATTAGTAAAAATCGTGTTGCCGATTGAGTTAAGACATACAAAAGCGTTATCAATTTACAAAGTAAATCATTAGCGTAATTAGGAAAAAATATTTGGGGGGGGGGGGCTAAAATGTTTATTCATTGATTTAGCTCCCACAAAGTACATTAACCTTAAGCAATTTTCAAAAAATCTTGGGGGGAGTTAAAAATATTATTTCTCGTGCTAGGGATCAGGGTTTTCTTATTTTTTTGCGAAATTTAGGATTTGGATAGTGATTGAAATAATATGATGTATAATATCCAACCCGTGGTCATAGTACGTATATGTAAATGAAGCATTCAAATGGAATACGCTTAGAGTGACCAATATTGAAAAGAACAAAATTATTGTTTCAAAATATTATATTCCTTGCTCAATTGGAACACTGTTATCATACTTTAAAATTTTAAAATTTTAATGTTATCGTTATTATAATATATTATTGATAATTTGAAAATACCAACCACAAATAAGAAAATAATTTCATTTTTCTCAAAATGGTCACTCTTAGCGCATTCCATTTGATTGCTTCAATTCACTACATACGGATGCAGCTGCTGCTGCTGCAGTATACGATATAGCCTCTTTAGATATTCTTTACTCTATGATTATATCCGAATTTAATTATTCATTGATTTAAAAAAACAGTTTAAGTGGTTAGAAATTTATACAAAAAAAAAATAAAATAATAGGTATTATTGTGTATTTAATAATAATAATTGGAAAACATTTTTTAATTACACCATTAAATGCGAGTGAAATTATTTTTCTACATTAAATTAAGTCAGAAGACATTTTAATAATCACATTATGTCGTCTTTAGGTTAGAGTTGACAGCACAGTACACATAATAATTGAACCTTTTTCATTGTTTTCATTTATAAATATAGGAAATGTCATAGGCACTTGCATGATGTCAACAACAGTAATTTATCGAGCAGTATACGTTTACAGCGATAAAAAGTAAATGAGTTAAAAAAAAATAAAAAAATAATATCCGGTTTCAAAGGAGACATAAAATTGACTAACAGTTTTATCAGTTAATAAAAAAATAAAACATATTTCAACGGAATTTTTTGTGTTTAAATTAGTTTTTCACTGCAGAATTTAAAACGTTGTTATTTAAAAACAAAATTCACTAATGAAGTTCATCAAAAAAATAAAATTAAAATACTAGAGTATAATAATATCGAAAATCATTACTATCCAATGATAATTTTTGATTTACATGTGCCACTTTCAGAGCTTTACGTTTAACAGATTTTATATGATTTAGTAATTCGCAGTAAAAAATGCAATATGTTTTAAATTAAAAATAAAAATATTTCATTATAATATAGGTACTACTTTTTTTTTTTTTATTATTATTATTAATCATCAACAACATACTTTAAAAACTTGTTTCTATGATATTTTGTCTGCATTTATTAATCATTGAAATGTAATTACCTCTAATGGGAATTAATACTTATCAAATTCAGTCTTTAAAACTCGTATAGGATATAACATTTATTTTAATAAATAACCTAACCTAACCGGAAAATGAACTGAAAAAGGAAAAAATGACTTAAAAATGCGAAAAAAATGACGTAAAAAATTAAAAAAAAAAAAAAGTTTCGTACATGGATTCGTTATTATATAATTCAAATTATGTACTTACAAAGCTATGGTTTCACAATCATCAAAAAAAAATTATGCACTTTCTTACAAATTCACAGTCCTACTTATAATTATTATTAATGTCGTTATTTTCGTATAATATGTAAAAGTCTTTGGTTTTGTATATTTTTTTTTTTTTTTTTTAATAGCATTTGTTTTCTGAAATATGACTCAATATAATATTATAATATTATATAAAATTGACTGACCTGCCAAACCGGTTGGCGATAATGCCACCGCTGAAGCCGCCTAGCATACCGCCAATGGCGAAAATGGACACGGCAAATGAGTAAAACAACTCGGCTTGTCCGTCTTCCATGTTCTTCTTGTACCGCGCTCGAAACACATCTTTGATAAACATCTCAATGTTCTTGAAAAGTTCATAACACAAGTCGATTATTAATAAATATACATTCACTGTACAGGTAGGTGCTGACTCATAGGCGCCGACCTCACGGGGGCAATCGCCCTCTGCACACTGATTTTAACGGGGGGGGGGGGTGAGGGGCAATGCCCCCGTTATAGATTTTAACAGGAAGTAAAACGTGGAAAAAACAGTATTAATATGCTTTTGTGATTTTAAAAAAAAATTATTTAATTATTTTTGATAAGTAACTAGTTTCAAAATTGACACAAAAATAATACTCGACAAGAATAAAATACTTTTACTTCGAATGAAATGAATACTTAACTTAAGATAATATTTTCATCAGTAAAATGTAATGTTATAAAATATTTAGTTTGGATAAATTATATTTTCATATGATTTTAGATTCAGAGCTAAGCAAAGAAGCTAGTAGTACACATTTACAATGATATTTATATTATTTTCTCCTTTTGGATACACTTTTTAGATAGGAAATCACCGAATGGTACTTTAAAGTTTTCCGTTTTTGACATTTTCCAAAATTTTCAATTTTTTTTTTTTTTCAAAAATTTGGGGTAAATTATCGAAAAAATTGAATAAAAAAAAAATGGCAAAATATACCGTAGATGAGATTTTCATGAGATGATATTTTTAATAATTCCAAAACTAATAAAATTAAAAACTTGAAATTTTCTCCCATTTTAAACAATAGTGTAATGAACATAAAAGTTGACGCAACGAATAATTAATCACGAACGTTTACATTTGAAATTGCTGCACAAATGTATCATTTACTCACTAATAATGAAATGATCAAGGATTGTTTTGTTTTTAAATAACGGATATTGAACCTATAAAACTGATAATTATTATTATTATTATGCGTATTAACTGAACCTCCGTTCAGAATCCATTTTACCGGAGAAATAATTTATCGTTTTTTTTTTTTTTAAATTCAACACACCCAACACAAAAGTTATACCACCCATCCAAGGAGGGAAGAATTCCCATGGTGCCAAGTATTTCAGTGTTTTCTTTTTTTTTTTTTAATTGTAACCGAAGCCACCAATAAGGAGAATTGAAATAATATTCATGAATTTAGTAGGATAAAAATATATTTTATTTGCTAAAAAATATAAAAGTCGGTGCCTATGGGTGATGCTGTAATGTAAATTTTCTTACCTCTTCGGGTGCGTTTATCACTCCTGTATTATAACCGAATTGGAGCATGCCCAGCATGGACGCGAGAATCGTATAGGACAAGAAGAACGTTAATCCCTAAAAAAAAAAAAAAAAAAAATCACAATAATTAGTTAGTTAGTCCCGTGATAATAATCAAATTTGATAACGTAGTTTTTTTTTTGCAAATTATTAGAAAAACACCGAAATTAAGACGTTTTCTCATAAAAAGCAAAATATTTTACAAAAATAAAACAGGCGTACTATAAAATACAAACAAAATGACAACAAAACAGTAAAACGTCTTTTTTTGTACACTAAAACTAAAGTATAGCAATAATATACTGTCATATAATACTTAGTCTTGTGTACTATGTAATAATATGTAAATAATATTTTCAATATAGGAAAAAAACTTAAATAAAAAAATGTAATTATGAATAAAAAAAAAAAAAGTATATATATATATATATATATAAACACAATGTTCAGATACGTTAAAAAAACGTAATAATACAATTAATTTCAAATGAAAAAAGTAAAAAGTTTTCATTAAATACACATGCGTATAAATAAAATAACACTCTACGAATCTATTGAGTCACTAACTACATTTAGTTAAAAATAAACTAGTTATAGTGTACAAAATATGTATTTGTAATTTTGTAATATTTTTGTACCTTCTCGTAGCATCCAAATCGAAGAAGCTTTTACATTTTTAATAATTGTACAACACTGATTTTACATCTGACGCATTTCATTGAATACCTACTGATTGTAAGAATAGTTACCAATACACAAAATTATGGGTAAGTACTTGGCAGTGGCGTGGCGAACTCAAAATTATTCAGAAGCCAAAATTTTTTATGACCACCCATAAATAACAAAAAAAAAACTATTCCAATTTTTTCAAATATTTATAAACAGTTAATTTAAAACAATGTGTATACAGCGTTTTCCTGTAATACGATTTTTTTTCGCTTCATTCATTTTTATTCAAACTAAAATATAATTGAGTAATTAAATCTAAGTAAATGTAAGTAAATGAGCATTGTAACATTTAAATTTAAAATCCAATTTAAATTTAACCTAATCGTTTCATTAGCATTGATGCAGAGTTGTGCATTTGCTTGCAGTGTTATTATATCAATCATCATCATTTTGGTAGTTCCTCCTTATATATTATTTCTTGTAGCTAATTATTTGTTGTTGTGTGCTTACAAAACATAAGTTTGGACACCCAACCCCAAATTTTTCAAAAATCTCAGAGGCGATTGCTTCCTCTCAAATCAGCGTTCGTCACGTCCCTGGTGGTACTTAGTGTGGATAATTATTTATAAATGCTTTTTTTTTTTTTTTTTTGATTTTTTACCAAAATAATTATTTAAACAACACCCCTACAGGTGGTGTTCAGGCATTGTATTTAATTTTTTGTGTACATTTTGAGTTTCCGTTAAAAATTTAACCGTTCGAATCCTCGAACGTTCGAAATCGATTGACTTTTATTAAACAGCCTGGAGGAAGAAAGTTTGAAATTATTTTTTCGAAATACATTCTTTCGCGGTAAGTATTCTCGGAGCAGTTAAGCAGTGAGAGACGTTACGGTTTCTTCTCATTTCACACGAAAACTTCTATGCGTTCGTTTTGTTTTTTCGTTTGTTCGTGAACAAGAGGCTAAAAGTCGGTGGTTGCCGCTTATGATAAAATGTATAATTTTACACCGATCCATCAAGGAAAATCAAGAAAAATTAATTTCAAAACGTCGTCGTCGTCGCGTGTTATTTCGACCGTGAAAGATTGATCTACACGCCTATTTCACTACTAACGCACATTTTGTATGTTTTTGTTATTTAGCCAACTATAGGCGTATTAAAATTCCACTTCTCGTGACGTCACCACCACTCACAAGAAAGGTAAAATTTTTTTTTGATAAAACACGAAGACGAACACAATTATTCAAAACAGTTATTGTGATACAACTGAGCTGTAAAATACAATCACGACAAACATAAAAACTAATAAACGCCCTTTTTAACTTCAGGAGGTGTACAGTGGTGAAAAATTGGAGTTAATAAATTTCTTTTAATATTTTATGGAAAACATAATATAATTTTATTGGTTCAATAAAAGGGGAGATTGTAAACTCCCCTAAATGAAAATGTTGTAAATTCCCCTGATGGTAAACTCCCCTAAAAATTATTTTCCTACTGTATTGCTATGATTTAAACTCCCCTAAAATTATTTTGCTTCTGTAGTGTTCAAAATATGTAAACTCCCCTAAAAGAGGTATTCGATTTTTATCAATTCCAAAGTAACACTAGCGTTTGATTTGACATGTAGTGGTTAACATTATTTTAGGGGAGTTTACATATGAGTAGTAGGGTAGCAAAATAAATTTTAGGGGAGTTAACTATTTGATGAGAAAAAAAAAGATAAAAATTTTCATTTTTAGGGGAATTTACTTAAATTTAGTGGAGTTTACATATTACGCCCCAATAAAAGTCGTCTAAAGCGAAATAAACATAACAGCGACATTAAAATTTTGCACTAATTTTATTTTTCCCGTCCGTTCGAAATGTCATGCAATTATCATCGGCGAGGAGTATTGTCATCGCGGATTAACGTTGCTGCTTTTATTATTAGCACGACGACGATAAACTAATAATAATAATTATTATAAGACTGCGACCTCTTAAAATTTAGCTATAAATATATAATATTTTGTTCATGCGTGTTTTCGAAACATTTCCTAAGGCGCGCACGCGACGACGATGTTTAGTAAATCATAATTATTACTATAATAATAATAAATTAAGGAACCATCGCAGTAAGAAAACACAATACGTACGTATATTTAATAGGCGCGGTAAAGTCGTGCGCTTAGGGCCAAAAATATAATTTTTCATTTTTTTTTTTTTTTAATCACATTATAATGTTATTCCAACGAGTTGTGAACGTACGTGAAAGAGCCGATGTTAACGGGTACGCTCGAATTGCCTCCCGTATATTTTTTTCGAAAAAAGGTTACTCCGATTGCCTCCCGATAAGATGTGACTAAATTTGAACTAAAATTATCTAAATTTGAAAGAAAATATCCCGCGGAGTATTAGGTAGGTATGTGATTTGTATCACATCATTCAGGGGCGTATTTAAGGGAGGGGCACGAGGGCCCGTGCCCCCCCTCCATTCACTTTAAATATATATTTTTTTTTTTACATTATACATTTTATATTAAATTATGCATTATATCGATTTATCTTTTTTACTTTCGTTTGATGACTGATGTGTAATTATATCAATCAAACTATTATATTATCATGTTCAAACCATAACCAGTAAAAAGTAATTTTATTATCACATTTTCACATCATACATTTTATTAGAGATATAATTTAATTAGGAGTTATGTTTCAGTAAAACGCATTATTTTATGTTTATTTTAGATTCTTAGTGGAGTGACTAGTGCTTTAACAAAAATGTTTATTTTTTCTATTAACATTTTTTTTTTTTATAGAAATGCTAGTCCAAAAATTTTGATCTACAACTTTATGAATCGGTATTTGCTCCCAGATGGTATATTAGAGAGGTTATTTTTTGAAACTCGTCAAAATTTGGAAAAAACCATTGAAACTTTTTTTTTATTTAAACATCATGAAAATGTAAATTTAATATAAATAATATAATAATAATATATATATATAATAGGAGTTAGCATGTTTTTCAAAAATCATTCTAAACGTAGCTAAGTAATAAAGAAAGAAATGCGTTTCATAACACCACATGAGTAGTATGCAATTCTCTTTAATTAGCATATTTAGCTCTTTTTTTTTTTTTCGATATAAGTGCATATTTCGCATATTTTTCAATATTTAATTTGAGTTTTCTTGATATATCTTCTCTTGATAAGAAAAAAAGTCGCCAGTCAATTTGGGGGTGGTTTGAACCCCAATAAACATCCCCTGGGTGTACCTACGTTCTACGCATCTCGAATGCGCGCACGTTATATACACGGCTATATTGTTTTTTTTTTTTTTTTTTGGAGGGGAGGGATTATAATATAAAAACGAAACGCATTTTTTCCCCCCTAATCTGGCATTTAATGTGTGTAGGTTCGCGCGTATAATACCTACCATTGATTACTAGTCTACGATGACCGGAGGGCGCGCACGTCACACGCACACGTGTATAATAATAATATATTGTGTTTGGGGGACGTACGTCCAGGATAACCCGTCCGTTTTACACCGAATATTTACCGAGTAGAGGGGGGGGAGGGAGGAAAGTGCGAGGTATTAAGGCTTAAATGCGGCTTTACTGTAAATTATTATATCCGTTCGGTATTTCTATTTCTTCGTCGACATTTCTCCAATCGAGTCGTGCGCACACAATGGGCAAAAAATTCAAAGTTACACAATATATTGTACGAAGAGTCGCTTTAAACCAATAATTATCATTGGTAAATGCAACGGAAAGACATTTATTTATGGATCAGGATAAACAGTGGCGCAACCAAGACAGGGTGTTTTGGGTGCCTGGACACGCCCCCCCCCTTATTGAACCATATTTATGGAAATTTTATTCAATAAGAATTTCTCTCTTTACAATAGACAAATTGATTAAATTGAGTTTTCTTTTTTTTTTTTGTAATATTTTTTTTTTTTTTTGATACGTTTTAAATAATTTATCAACGAGTATTTAAAAATAAATTAAATCAACTTTAAGTTTTAATTAATATAAAACGATTAATTTTATTAAAAATCAATTAGGTATCAAAAAAAAAAAAAAAAAAAAATTAACTGTGTAGATTAAATAATACACATTAGGTATCTTTTTAATGCAGTTTCGTTGACATATTTTTGATCCAATAACGTTTAGGCGATTCTTCCCCAAAAATATAATGTATTAAAAATAAAATAAGTTAGTTTTATATAACAATAATTATTAATGTTGCTATAGAATTGTATATGTGATCCTGAAAGGCGGGTAGTAGGTATAAAGTAAAAATATTTTCATCAGAACGTTGAAATTACCAATATGATTATTGGACAATTTTAAAAACTGCCAAATTCGAGGTAACACTGCCATTTATACTTAGACGTTTTACCACAGATTACACGAAACCAGATGGTGTGTACTTCTCTTCAGAACTAGGAATATTTGTCCACTAGGAATAGTACAACAGCATTCATAATAAACTATATATGAAAGTCATTGATATGTAGTCAAAAACAAAATTTTTCTATACTCTTTTTTCCCCCATCAGTGGTAACCATTGATCTGAGGTCAGATTTTGGTTTGTTTCAATTTTTTGAAAATTACATAGGCTTGAAAATGTGCCATCCGGTTCGTCTTATCTGTGGATATTACTTTTGTAAGTATGATTTCGAGTATCCCGTCTCTTCTTATCCCTGGAAGACTGAATATTTCTGTTACTACGACATTGCTGCAATGCTATGTGCTATGTCAACAATAAATAATAATCACTACACACGCAGAAAGCAAGTCACACACATGCAAAATGCAATACTTAATAATAATAACAACAACCAATATACGTATCGCGTAGTGCAGAGGTTTTCAAAGTGTGGGGCGTGACCCTCCCCTGGGGGCTACGAAAGCTTGGCATTAGGGAGGCGCAAGAAAATTTTCAAAATCAACATTTTATTAGTGTAGGACAGAAAAAGATTTGTGAAATTCGAGTTCTGTAGAATGTATAGGGGTATAAGACCCTCGTTTCACCAATTTTTGAAAATGAAAAAAAAAACAAGCCCATCCATCACATTAAAAGTAACCGATTGATTAAAACCTTTTATAAGTAAAAAATACATTTTATTTTAAAATAAATTTGTAATTTGAATATCAATAATATTAGCGCCTATTTTTTTTGTTGTATATTTTTGACTTTTTGGTATTACCACCAATCATGGCTATTGAATAGGCATGGGTTCTCAAACTCTTCGAACTCTCGAATACCTCGAACTTTATGAGAAATTCGAACAGTTAGAATAGTTCTAGTTGAAGTCTATGTTAGAATGTTGGAATAGTTTGATGGGAATATTTTTTTTAAATTTTTACTTTTACTTGTTTTTAAAAATGTCGATTTAAAATCAATTAACAATTGAAACTGAAAAGTATTAAACCATATGACTTTTAAACATTAACATAAAATTTTACACCACTATTATATTTTTCCTTTTCGAATTAATTACGAATAGATTGTCAAATGTTTTGATTTTTTTAAAATTCGAAAATAGTTCGAATAAAATTCAGATTCGAGTTGGAAAAAATTAACGTTCGACCCATCCCCATATTATTAAAATTATTTTTACGAGGGTGGCGGTCCACGTCCGGGGGGGGGGGGTCTGGTCTGAAGAGTCTGAGAGAACCTCTGGCGTTCGGGCGGCAAAAACGGGCGCAAAAAAAAAAAAAAAAAACTGGCCAGGCGGTGGGTGACATGCACACGGGTCGCTCGCCGTCGTCGGACCTGTTCGAGCAGCCTGAGCTTCCTGCGGTGCGACTGCAGCTCCAGCCGGTCCACGTACTCCCGCAGCTCCTCGATCTCCTCCTTGACCTGTTGCACCGTGTCCAGTTCGTTCTTGATGGCCACCATGTCGCGCTTCACCTCGGTCACCTCGGACTGGCACGACTCCAGCGACTGCGTGAGATGGTGCAGCTGCGAGCGGATCTCGGACAGCGCGACGGTGGTCTCCACGTGGCCGGCGTGCTCGGTGCCGTAGTACGCGGCCACCGGGCTGGGCGACACGCCGCGCGACTGCAGCTCGTCCAGCCGCGACGTCAGGTTCGCGCTCATGTCCGTCACCTGGTGTTGCAAGCTGCGCAAACCATCCATCATGTATGAGCTGTACAACAACACACACAACAGGGCACGTGCACAATCATCGTTATTCCCGATTATTATACTCTGGACACATTTTCGAACATGCGGCGGGTACGACGACGCGTACAATAATTAATAATAATTAATAATAATTAGGAGGGTCCGGATTTTCCAATGCAAAATGCATATTTCTTTTTTGGTGATCTTAGGCAATACGCTTTTCGAGTACCTAAATTTTTGGTTTCATTTAACACAGACGCGTCAAAAGTGAAACTTTTTTATTTTTTCCATTATTTCACCATTTCTAGATCATATTTTAGCATTTTTAGATTCTGAACGAAAGTGTTTTTACAATGATATTTATTTATTTTTTCTTTTTTTTTTTTCGGTGTACAATTTTTCGCACGGAAATACTTGTCCAAAAGTTTCGATCAGTAACTTTTCGAAATCGGATTTGCCTCTAGATGGTGGTACTTTAGAGAGGTCATATTTTGAATTTCTCAATTCTTCGTTTTTTTTTTTTTTTTTTTTTTGAAAAAAATAACCAAAATTTTAAAAAAACGAAACGGAAACCAAAAATTTTTTTTTTTTTTTTTTTTTTTTTTTTTTGAAAAAAACAACCCAAAATTCTAAAAACACGACTCGGAAACCATATCATTTTTTGATCCGAATTATATGGAAATTTAAACATAGATATAAAATCATATAAGAAAGATTTTGGCGCAAGAAAATTTCGAAAATGTGAAAAAAAAAATTTTGGACATTTTTTTAACATTTTTTTTTTTTTCTTTTGTTATTTACTTCCTTCGTTCAGACAGGCACGTAGCCAGGGATTTACAGCTAGGGCGGCAAAATAATAGTACCCATAGTTATTTGATATTACGTATATTCGACAAATTCTCAACGCTGGTACTTAATAATATATTACTGTAATGTCACGTACACCACATCGTTGTTTATGACACGGTAATAGTCGCATTGGTATTTATTGGTTATACCACTGCTAATTATATATACATAATTCTATATGGTATTTGTAATCTATTCCTCAGAATGTGCTCTAAATCATCGAAGGTATTTTCGATTAAATGATATCTCAAAGTGAGCGAATAGAGGTGGCTACAGGTGCGTCTATGACGGCTTTCGCTTTAAATATGTTATCTATTTTTTTGAATTAAAAAAAAAAAAAAAAACTTATGAAACAATACAGTTTATTAAATGTCAAATTATAGATTCAAAATAATTGTGTACTTAAATTACCTTCGTGTTTGTTACTACTTATTTGATTCGTGGGCTCGTTTATTGTAATAATAATACAGGGTAGGAGTCAGCAACAGTTGTAGGAAAGATCTATTTTTCTAAAAGATATTCACAAAAATCATGATGTTCAATGAGCCGTTCACTCCCTCCCCTTCATCCTAATTGAATTTTTGTCATTGAGCAATTTCCAAATTTTTATTTATTTATGTCAAGTTATAAAATATTTCTGAAAATTATTTTTTTTCTGTCTGTATTTAATAAAACTATACAGTATACTTTTGAGTGAACATTTCGAGTTTCTAATAGTTTATATTTGAGTAGTTTTGGAGTTATAACTAAATGACTAAAAAATCAATTTAATTTTAGTAGTTTTACATTTTTTTTTTTTTTTGAGAAAACTACCTGAAAATATCGAAAAATCATCTGTCTAACGTCTAAACAACTTTAAAATCTAACGTGAGTTCTGAAGTAACATTCCATTCGAATTATCTGCTGGGAAATTTTTGCTATTTGTACTGTGATCCGAGCACACCGCGGTGAATAAAAACAATAAACATCACTGTAAATAACTACTAACTTCTTTGGCTTTGGAATCCAAAATAAATGTATTTTTTATAGATCTGTACGTTCATTTTTGTGACGTAGGAATTTTTTTTATCAATGCAGTTCAACAACATGCAGCAGCAGCTGTACACGACTATTACGTATTTGTCGGCGTCGCCGTGGCAAGTACGAGCAATCAATAAAAATATCGAAAAACGACCCTCGTTCGCGGTGACCACTACTTGAGGGTAAGTATGGGACATGCGGCGGCGTTTAAGGGCAGTCGTGCCGGAGATGCCCTCGGCGGCAAACAACGCGGGCTTGTCGGGGGTAGCGACGAGAGATTTTCCCCGTCGTACACAGAGTATTGTGCTGTCGGACCCTTCCCTTAGCGAATCCGCGGGGAGGAAATTCACAGCCTTCCCCACCACCACACCTATCCGATGTCACGACTTTTTCCCAGTCCTCTCGAGTTTCAAAAGACATTTATTTTTATTTTTTTCACTCGATCGAAACACAGCCACATAAAAGATGATATTATAGAGACAAGTGAATACAATGACGACGTATCGAATATAATTAACACACATGTACAACAATAGTAGTGTTTAAATTATTTTTAACTGTAGGGCCAGGAATTTATTGGAAAGTACATTTTATGTTTCATTTGATTATGAATAATTGAAGGCTTCTTTAAACGAAATTCAAGTCGTGTAACAACAAATCGGAAAGATTGAAGCAATCAAATGGAATACGCTAAGAGTGACCATTTTGAGAAAAATAAATTATTTTTCTTATTCGGTTGGTACCACCTTTAAATTTTCATATTATCATATATATATAAGACATACAAAAACAATACCATTAATTTTAAAGTATGATAACAGTTCCTTATCCTTAGATAATATACTATATTTTACTCCTATACTGAACTGTGTCCATCATCATCCCCACCACCTTTATATTTCAGGTCACTTGTCACAAATACGCATGCGTGATATTAGTTGTGTGTAACTAATAGGTGTTACAATTTTAAATTTAAATTCATTTGATTGGCGTATGAGCACAACGCATGCGCACTTCATACAAGTGCCCTGAAATATGTTGGACACAGCTATCAGTCATTGTCGCTACATCCATAGTATATGATCTAAGTCCTTATCAATGTTAACAGTTCCATGTTATCAATGATCCGATTGAGCAAGGGCTACAATATTTCGATACGGTAATTTCGGTTCTAATCAACAGGTCACTCTAAGCGTATTCCATTTCAATGCTTCATTTATGTCTACGTATGGCAACAAATTCATTTTTGAAACTTTTATTTTTGTTTTTTTTCGACGATTTTTTGATTTTTAGATTAATCTTTCGTTTTTGATTTTACGGTATTTTTGCATCGTAACCTTTCCATAAACATCTCAACACATATATATATTTCAAATTTAAAACCAACTGTATATAAATTTCATATTTATATTTTATAAATAATACCAGTTAGTTTTAAATTTAAATTTATATAAAACGTAGAAGTGTGTAAGTACGAGTAAGCAATATTGATTTGTCACAACTCGATAAGATTGTAAGTAGAATTACAACAAAATCAGAGTCAACTCAAGACAAATTTAATCAAAATCTTTATTACTTTTCAGTTTTCACACATTTTTTTCTCAGATAAATAATCAGCTCTTTGGACAATCCACTGTAATCTCTTATTATATTCATCATTCTTATCTTCCATTCGTCACTTAACGTGTCCTTTAACGATCTAATAATTTTCCTAAGTATATTTCTCTCTAAAACTCTATAGTTTTCTTTCATCACATTTCATACATTACTTAAATAAATTGATTCAATATTTTTATATGTAAAATCAATAATAATATAAAAATTAACAAACAAATTTTTTCACTAATAAGACGACAATTATTTGAATTTTACATTCTAAGTGTGGGGCGAAAGAGCTAGTGTTTTTAATAGTGATATTTATTCATTTTTATTTTTTATTTTTATAGAAACAATTTTTCATATTGTAATTTTTTTTAGATCAGAAATCGCACTCAGGTGGAACCTTTAGAGAGGTCATTTTAAAAATTCTCAATACATTTTCCAAAAAAACAAGGTAAAACTGCTAAAAGATTTAGTAAAAACGGCAAAATTGCCGTAAACGAGATTTGTATACAAGATCTATTTTATTAAATTTCGCCATAACTCCAAAAGTAATAGGACTAAAAACTTGAAAAAGAAAAAACTCAGTTTATTTATAGTTGCTTTAAAATTCAAGTATCCTTGAGTATAATTATTTGTCTATAGTCAACGCTTATAAGAATGAATTTACTACTTGATAATTGTTCGTGGACGGCTGTTAAAAAAAAAAAAAAAAAAAAAATCAAAAAACGCTTTGTGGGAAAATCTGTTCTCTCCCAATGCCCAAGGACTTGTGCTTAATATAT
>JAIPRM010001252.1:0-10119 GCA_025469315.1 Stegophylla sp. TES_Ste_2020 | reverse complement strand
TTTGTTCAGAATCGTTTTACTGAAGAAATGATTTATCGTTTCTTTAAAATTTAATACGCCCGTCAAGAGAATACCACCCGTCGTGCGAAGTACACCCATCGTGCGAAGTATGTCCGGCTTTTTTAAGGATTTTTTTTATTATTATTTTTTTTTTTTTACAAACGTTTTTCTAATAATATATTGTACAGCTCATTTATGATGCTGACGACGACGACGACGACGACGTACGACGTACACCGTAATATTATTATAATAATAATATTATGCCCCGCCGATGAGCTGTCGTCGTCGTCGGGGTTTACACACACGCCGCCGTCGGTCGCTCGCTTAATATTATTATAATATTTGCGTACGCGTGCGCCTAATATATTATTTCATATGTGTATACACGCAAGACGTTCAATGCGTACCTGCTGCTACACACACACACACACACACTAGTGTGTACGGCAGTTTCCTCAAAATATATATTGTATTCCGAGGGAAACAGCAGGGGCATTACCGGACGCCAACCGAGCGGAAGTAATCTCGTACACGTATACTACAACACACGCGCACATGAGGTAAGACTGCGAAAGAGAACGCTCGAAATCACACACACACACGTGCACATAAATGAGCGGCTTGTACGTTTATTATACGAGGGGTAGTGTAGTAGTAGTAGTAGTAGTAGTAGTAGTAGTAATAGTTGTATAGTAAACCGAGTGACGTGGTGACGACGTGTGTGTGTGTGTGTGTGTGAGGGCAAACAAGACCACCGGTGGCCACGTTTCCATCAAAAACTTTCGCACGCGTCATATTATTATTATTATTATTTCTACCACTACACACACGCACGCCCGTAGTACACACACCGTAGTACCTCGACCCGCCTTCATTTAAACATAATATTATAATATTTTTAAACCGCCGTTGGTTTTTGTTATTTTTGTCGTCGAGTAATTTCGGGCCACACACACACGCGCACACACACCAATACACGCATATTTTTTGCTGCGCGCTTGGTTAGGTACTACGTTACACGACGACGTATACGGTATACGTATAATATTATACGTAAGCAATATTATTGGAATTTTTAAAAAAAATTGAAAATCGGTTTTTTAACATGACTCCAGAACAAGAAAATTTGAAACTTGTACCGACAACTAAATAATATGATCACAAGAATAATTCATAAAAATTTCAAAAACATTTGATCAATTTTGAGTTCAGTATAGCATTTTGAAAATTTTGGAAATTTTTCATTTTTTGTAGTAAAATTTTTAATTTTTTTTTTGATATTAACACTTGAAAATGTAATATAATCTTAACCGAAATTTGAGAAAAAAAAAAAAACTCGAAAACCATCTTTTTTTTAATACAAACTTTATGAATATTTAAATATAGATAGACAGTTTTAAGAGAAATATTTTGGCGCACAAAATTTAGAAAATGGGAAAAAAAATTCGGAAAACACTTTTTTCTCATCAAATTTTTTTTTCTGTTCTCAAATCTGTTTATTATAATAATAATTATCTATATAATTTTTAAGTAAAGTCCTGTAGACTAGACTGAAGCTCTTCCACTCAGAATTATTTTACCGAAGAAATGATTTATCGTTTTTCATTAAAATTCAATACACCCGCCAAGAGCATCCCATCCAAAGAGCGAAGAATACTCATTGTGCGAACTATGTCCGGATTTTTTTCTTTTTTATTTTATGTGTACTTGGTTTTCATATAGAAAGACTAGTCCAAAAGTTTTCGAATTACAATTTGCCTTACATAGTACTTTTCAGAGATAAATTCTCAATAATTTTCTCAAAATTTAGGTATAACTTCCCAAAATTCGACAAAAAAAGAAATTATATATTTTTAATCTAAAATTTACGAAGATTTAAATATAGATGGAAAATAGAACGAGAAATATTTTGGTGCAAGAAAATTTTGAAAATGCGAAGAAAAATTTTGGAAATTTTTTTCTCATCAAGTTTTTTTCAATTTACTTTTCTCAATGTTTCATATTTGTAATCTAAAATTTAGTTTACACATTTATCGGACTCACCGACGGTTTTTATTAATTTACCGATCGTTTAAAATGTATTTTTAATTCAACATTCACACAATAGTCTCTCGGAACGACCGGTTAATTTTTTCAATGAGATGTTTGTTCATAAGTGGTATGGTAATAATAATAGATACTTAAGTACCAAAAGTCAAAACTGTAAAACGAGCCCACTTTAAATTCAGTCCACGGTAGCGTAAAGAAAAATGTATACCCTCCTTTAAAACGTTTGAATTATGAAAAACTACTTCTGAAAGAATTAATTATTATTATTTTCGAAGATATAAAGTTAAACACATTATCATAACATCTGGTTCAAGCTTTTATAAGAGCGAATATTAAAAGTTTAAATACTCAGCATCCGTTAACCATTCATTTAAATATTTTTCTGCACTGTTCAATTACCGTTATTTTCTACAATTTTTATCTCTCACCATATAACTAGTGATGTATAAACATAATTTGTAAAAATTATTATTTTAATTTAAGTTCTAAGAAGATCGAATGGTTTTACAATAATACATATATATATATTTTATTTTTTTCTGTAAAGTCTGTTCACGTTTACACGTGTTCATTAAATGATGAAATAGATCATTTTCACGAATATTGAAATCGACTTTGATTACTTTTGTTTTTGAAAATTTCAAAAAATTTCATCAATCATTTATCCCAAGTTATATATTATTCAAAAAAAAAAAAAAATAAAGTAGTTCTATAAAAAAATTAACACTATCTTCTGAGTTCTGCAGCAAAGAAACGTTTTACGGACGTAATAATTATTTATCATTGTTTCAAAATTTAATACAATATTCTCCAAAAAACTATTTTATTTCCCAGATAAGCCAATCGTAATAATTAGCGATGGGCACTTACAAAAAATTACAAAAAAAAAAATTTTTGTGTCTAAAATATTTTTTTTCAAATTTCTACTGTAGAACAGATATCTCGAAATTGATTTTCTAAGTAATTACCCGAAGATTATGTGGGTTAGTTTAAAAGAAGTGAAACATATTTCACTCCATGGGTATTATTCGCTACTCTCACCTAGGATACTCTTAGTGGATATGTTGAGTTTTAAAGAAACGACAATTCATTTTTTCCATTAGGCGACTCTGAGAGAAGCTTCAATGTATGAATAGACCACTACTAATATTGTTGTCATTTTAATATTGAATATATTATGTTAATCAATTTAATAACAGAATAGTTTTTGTCCATTAAATAGGTTTATTAGTAAAAATGATCAATTTTGCCACGTTTTGAAATTTGTGTAGTAAATTAAAATTATTAAAATTATTTAGTAATTATTTAATTTAATTATTTAGTAAAAAAGGTTCAATAATGATTTGTATAAATTCAAAAGGTACTTATACAAACAGTTAATTTATACATTTGTTTTCACTGTTAACATGATGAAAAAAAATTAATTCAAATTTGAAAAGTTATTCGTTTAGAAAGACACAGATGAAAAATGACACTCTTATTTCAACACTTACAGTCTTTGAACTTTACATATTATTCTCACACTACTCGTTCGTAATTGGTGTTTGTGTTCACATCATAGAGTAAAGAATACGATATAAAGGGGCCATACCGTATACTGTTACGTATAGTGACATTGAAGCAATCAAATGGAATACGCTAAGAGTGACCATTTTGAGAAAAATAAAATTATTTTTCTTATTTGGTTGGTACCCCACTTTAAACTTTCATACTATCATATTAGATAAGATACACAAAAACAATAACATACATTTTTGAAGTATGATAACAGTTCCTTATCAGTGATCCGATTGAGCAAGGGATACAATATTTCGATACGGTAATTTGATTCTTTTCTTCAATATAGGTCACTCTAAGCGTATTCCATTTCAATGCTTCATTTAGGTATACGTATGGTCACGGATTGGTTCACGTAGAAAATATAAGGGCACAACTCTATTAGTACCTCTATATACACGTCAAATTTAGTAAACTATAATTTCGTTCAAAAGCTATATGATGACAATCAATTAAAGTTATATTTCGTGTAACTCTAATATTGTTTTAAAACATTAAGAAGTACAATTATCCAACATATATATATATATAAAAATAAGCCTTTTAAATCCGACGAGAATGTGCGTCATGAACTATTTTACCGTTGTGAATAAGTCAGTAATGATATTCATATAAGAATAAATAACAATGAGTTTGAGGAAGTTTATTCTTTTAATTTTTTTTTTTCATTTTTTGTTTATAAAAAAGAGGTCTGTGTTGACAAAGTCGAACGGTTCAAAACGCTTGAACTTTTATATAAAACTTTTAGCATTGTCTTGCGGTGACACTTTTTTTACATAGAACTGCCTCCGGACGATTTAAAAGGAGAAAAATGTTCCCTCTATTTTCGTTCGTCTTTGGCTACGCCATAATTCAAGCGGGTTTTAAAATAAAGAAAAGAACACGTCTTTGGTTAGGTCTTAACAACAAACAGTGACTGTCTGTCTAGCGGTTTCGATCGATGAAAAAGCAGCTTACGGCTGAAGACGTACGCTAACCAACAATCGAACAAAATGTAACATAAAACAGATTCTAAACGAGCAAAAAAAAAGCTGGACATACTTCGCACGACGGGTGGTATTCTCTCGACGGGCGTATTAAATTTTAAAGAAACGATAAATCATTTCTTCAGTAAAACGATTCTGAACGAAGGAAGTTAATAATAAAAAAAAAAAATTTTTAAAAAATGTCCAAAACTTTTTTTCACATTTTAAAAATTGTCTTGCGCCAAAATCTTTTTTATATATAATTTTCTATCTATGTTTAAATTTTCATATAGTTCGGATCAAAAAATGATGGTTTCCGAGTAGTTTTTGTCAAATTTTGGATAGTTTTTTCCAAAAAAAAATTGAAGAATTGAGAAATTCAAAAAATGACCTCTCTAAAGTACAATCTAGAGGCTAATCCGGTTTCAAAAAATTATTGATCAAAACTTTTGGACAAGTATTTCTATACGAAAAGTTGTACACCGGAAAAAAAAATAAAAAAATAAACATCATTGTAAAAACACTAGCTTCTTCACTTCATTCAGAATCTAAAATAACAATAATAAAATACTGTCAAATTAGTGGGGGTTAGATACGATAATATTTTTGTGGAAAAAAAGAGCCCTAATATATATTTGAAGATTAGTCGAATTTTCAAATTCCAAGAATAAATTCACAAGTACTTGAAGATTCGACTGAATTTTTCATACAAAAATTTTTCTTTTTTGAAAACTTAAAATTTGATTACTGTACAAAAATATTATTATCATAATATTAAAGGCTAGTACAAAATTTAAGTCCAGTATTAAGTAATAGATAATATATATTTATTATAATAGAGCCTAAATTATTATTATTATTTATATAGTTAATGTATGATAAAAATAGTACTTAAATAATCGAACTTAAATCAAGACTCATCAAAAAATTGTCGAAATTAAACTGAAATAATAATATTTTAGATTCTGAGCGAAGCGAAGAAGCTCTAGTTGTTTTACGATATTGACTATATCTCTGTTTTATTCTGTGTAATTATTTTTCGTGCAGAGTACAACTTATTCAAAAGTTTCATACAGCAATTCTTTTTAGATCAAAAACTGGGGCCTAGGATGGTTTTAAAATTCTCAATAATTTTTTTTTTTTTTTTTTTAAACAATGAAAAATTGAGTGAAACCAGCAAGCAAACTAAATTTTCATGGAATCGATTTTATTTATTTATAGTCGTGACTCCAAAACTAACAGTAAACTAGCAACTTGAAATGATCACCCATTACTAACAATAGACAGAAATACAGACAGAAATATTATTACTTTTGAGGTAAATGTTAAATTTTGGAAATATCTCGTTTTTGGTAAGTGTGTGATTTAATACGATTTTAAATTCTAAGATAGAAATTTAATAAAATTTTGCAATTTTATTTTCGATATTAAATACACTCATGTAATCTCACAGAAATCTCAAAACTCATTAGTCATTGTTTTTTCTTTTTTTTTTTTTATAAGCTCAAAACCTTATAAAAATTTCAATATTTTACCAAAAGATTCTTTTTGGGAATTCCTACTCATTTTATTTTTATTTAGCCAAATGAATACATTTTAAACTGTTCTCAGAATAATCGTATAGTACTTTTTACCGATCACTTCTGAAGCTCTGAATTATGTATGAACAATAGGACATTTCCGAATTTGGTTTTACATTTTTACCCTTAATTGTAAGTCACGAATACCGTTTATAAAATCATATAATCTAGTCATTGAAGGATTATACTAAGGTTATCGTCTATTATCCTCCTTAATTCGTACGTGGTTTTCCGTGTGAGAAGAGTCGTATGGAGTGAACTACCCCTTATGGTCCTATGATTAGTTTTTTTTTTGGTGTAAAACCACTTGGCGAATTGATATCCTGACCTAACCTAACCTATTGATATAACATCGTTTACGGAACACTACGAATCGAATGGAAAACAACCCTAGAGTTCAGTGGCGTAGTTACGGGGAGGATTTCGGGGGGGGGGTTAAACCCCTCACAGAACCAAAAATAAATGTCTAATTACAAAAAGTAAAAACGGCAAAATATATGTAACTTATTTTTATTGAAAAAATTGAAATATTTGTCCTAAAGTTTCATACAGTAATTTTGTAGACCATACATTTTACACAAGTGGTACTTTAAAGAAATCATTATGCATAATAATTTTCAATACTTTATTCAAAAACAAAGATAATCCATCGAAACGTTTTGTAAAATGGCAAAATATCCCGCCGTAAACGAGTCTTGAAATTTTCACCCATTACTGTATTTAATTGAAGTTCCGTTCAGAATCATTTTATGGAAGAAACGATTTACTATTTTTTTTTCAATTCAACACACAATTTTTAAGTGTTTTCAGCCCTAGAAGCGAAGAATACTGGCTTTTTAAGTTTTTATATAATAAGACAGTACTATAAAATAGTAATTTTCCATTTAACATTAGGTTTTATTTATTTTTTTAATAAAATAACAAATTCATATAAAAATTAGAATTTATTGTAATTTTTTTCACGAATTTTCAGAAAATCCAACCGAATCCTTAAAAGATAACTTTAAACATGTTGGCTGAAAATAAAAAATATCTGTTTTTTTTTTAATAAAATATGTTTTAATCTACGAATGTAAATATTGAATAATATAATTATTAGTTATGAATTTTTAAAAACCCCTCCCCCCTCTCCGAAAAAAAAAAAATCGTATCTACGCCACTGCCTGGGTTCATTTTGAAAAACTATCCTGAAGAGCTAACCTAACCTGGGAATTTCGAAAGCAACGGTTGACAGTATACTTTCTCGAATCTCGAAATTATTTACAAAATGTCAGTATATAAATCTGGCAACGTTGCTTAATAAAATAATTTAAGCTCGATCGTGTTTAACCGAGTTGTGTAGTAGGACGGTATTTATGTGTTGCGTGTACAAGATTAATAATAACATAGCAGCAGCTAAAGTCTATTATTATAATAACCAAACACGTCCTAAAATAATTATTATTATGTAATGATATTATTATTATTACTTCTATTATATATATATATATATATATATTCTAGTCTGGATAATAGTTATATTATTTTTTTGATGGTGGGTATGTGCATGTGAACCAAAATCTTTGTATTATGTATACATGTTATTATTATGACCGTATTTTGCAGGAGAGTAGAGACCAAATGAGTTGCGCAAACACCGTAGAAGCGTAATTTTTATTAAAAAAAAAAAAATTAAAATATCGTTTTGTTTCTCCCAAAAGAGGGAATTCTCGAACGAAGGATTCTCTTGAAAATCGATTAATAATAATATGTATTAACAAATTGCAAGTCGATTTGACCAGTGTGTGTCGCTTCCAATGTGTGTTCAACGCGGAAGTTTTAAAAAAATTCACAAAAATAAATTTAAGTACATTTTTTCTTTGCCCCTTTTTTTGTCGGCCACCATTTGGCCCAACCGTATGTGATGCAGAATATCGACGAAAATGACGTACTCAACATTTTTTATCGCATATTGGCGCAAAAATACCATCGATTTAATAACTTGATTGGCGCTTCGTCCTTATACGTAAGCATAATAATAATAATATACAGAAATCGTGCGTGGAACCCGGACAAATATTAATATAACATAATATTATTAAGTATACCAGTGGTTCTCAACCTTTTATATACACGGCGACACCCTAATTTAGATCCATAAAAATAGCGGCACAATAAATTCAGTTATTGTATTTTTCAAAAAAAAAAAAAATAATAATAATAAAATATCACACCTATACGTGTTAACAATTTAATAAAAAAAAAACAGGTTTTTAATCCTTGAATGGGGTAATTTTGGTGGTGGGTGTGTTGAAATTTAAAGTAACGATAAAATTTATTTTTTACTCGTCCAGTTTTATCATTCCACTATTAACTGAGAAAAGAAAAAAAAAATTGACGAGAAAAAAGTGTTATTACTCATATTATTATTGTCTATCTGGTATCTTTTAAAAATTTCATAATATTTGGATAAAAGAAAAAATTGTGTTAAAAGAATAATTGTTGTTAAATTTTATGTAGTTTTTCCCAAATTTCGAAAAAATATTGAGGATTTCGAAAAAAATTACCTTTCAAAAGTACCATTTACAGGTAAATTCTGATTTTAAAAGATTCTGGTCATAAAACAAAATGCGTTTATCGAGAGAAAAATAAAAATAAACATTATTGTAAAAACACTAGCTTCTTATTATTCTATCCAGAATTTGAAAATTATAAATTTACATAGTTAAAGATTTTATATTTTCTTAAAAAAATTCAGTGAGATAATTGTGAACCTTTCTTTACAGTATGAGGTTTATATAGTTTAAAATATAAATAAACATTTTTTTTTTTTTTTTGGTGACCACTGATTACTGATGGTTGAGAACCACTGATGTATACAACAAAAATATATATATTTTTTTTTTTTTTTTGTAGCAGCGCAGAGTTGGCGTAGTCAAGTAGTCTGCAAGCATGCAACTATGGTGGGGGGGGGGTGATGGTGGTGGTGGTGGTGGTGGTGGTGCCAAGCTTACCTCACAAGCATTTGTCTGAGCGTGGTCTCTTCGTCACCGCTATCACTGTGCTCGGCCTTGGTCGAGCCGCGCTCCGACCCTTGCCGCGATGCGAATTGACGCCTCGCCACGCCCACATACCGGTCGCTGATCACTTCGCCCTGGTCGCTGACCAGCACGCCGGCTACCAAGCCGCCGCCGCCGCAGCCGCGACCACAGCCGCTTCCGCCTTCGCCGCCGCCGCCGCCGCCGCTGCCACCGCCACCGTAGCCACCGTCGTCGTCGACGACGCGGCCGCCACCGCCGGCGGGGCTGTTGCTGCTGCTGCTCCTGCTCCTGCTCCTGCGGCGGTTGTTGACGTCGTTGCTGTTGTTGCTGTTGCTGTTGCTGTTGTTGTTGCTGTTGTTGTTGTTGTTATTGCTGTTGCTGCTGTTGTTGTTGTTGTTGGGCGCACAACCGCCGCCGCCGTCACCGCGGCTTCCAGCGTCGTTGTCGTATCCACCGCCGCCGCTGTCGCAAACACCGCCTCCGCCTCCTCCTCCACAAACTCTGCCGCTGCTGCTCGACACTTTCATACAACGAATCCACGGCGGGCGGTGCCGTCGCACGGCGCTCCACCACCAGACCGGCCCGCGGCGTGCAGCGGCGATACCACGTGCCGGCTGCTATAATAACTCCTCACACCAACCGTCGACTGCTGCACCAACACCTGAATAGCCCATTTATATGACACATACACCACAAAGCTCTTTGTTTTTTGTTTTTTTTTTTCGTGTTTACGAACGCGCAGGCACGACAAGCACGGGGCACAGCGTGTTAGTACAATGATTGACTAGAGATAGGAGGACGTCGATTAGCTAAAAAAGTACCAAAAATGACCTCCAGAAAAAAAAAAATAAATAAATAAATGCTTTAATGACCTAAAAATTGTAAAAAATGACTTAAAAAAAAAAAAAAGAGTGTGTATTTCGCTCGTCGATTGGGGGGGGGGGG
>JAIPRM010001251.1:0-40105 GCA_025469315.1 Stegophylla sp. TES_Ste_2020 | reverse complement strand
AAAAAGTAGAAATTATATTAATTTATAATAATAATAATAACATCTATTTACAATACTGGCACGAATGGGTAAATAAAATATCCATCGACCATCTATATAAGTACATTCAATAATTTCCATATCACATATTTTATCTATTAATATCGTCATTGTCAGTCGAGTTATTTATTTTTATACATTTATAATAAACAAATCGTCGGGGCCATTGACGCGCACCGCGCGCATACAAAACACACCGCTACTTGTTTGGGATACACCTACTGATAAGCGCCGCCACCGCCGCCGTACCAATTTATCTGGCAACGACTGTAATGTATTTGTATATGTTTTGTATCTAACCTACTATTTTATATTTATATTATTAACTTCCTTCTTTATATATTATTAACTCCCTCGTTCAGAATCGTCTTATTGAAGAAATGATTTATCGTTTCTTTAAAATTCAATACACCCGTCAAAGAATCCCACCCGTCGTGCGAAGAACACCAATCGTGCGAAGTATGTCCCGCTTTTTTATTTACGTACCTATTTATTTTATATGTGCAATATATACGCTGAACTCGTTTACACGGCTGCGAATTAAATTCCAGTCATTAATTTCATTCCAAAATAGTTTCTCACTCCGTTCACTAGTGTTGGAAAATATCGAAATATAATTTCCAAATCGGCACGTGACGTTTTATATAATATCATTATTATTACTATACTTTTCGTCGTAAGCGAGTAATATTTTTAATTGCCTTTCCAGTTTCCAAAGCTCCACGCGAGTCACCCCACAGGTACTTATGTTTATATGCGTATTAGGGGCGGATACGAACGCTGTACATACTGCATTACTGCATAATAATAATATGAACGTAATAAAGTGATGTGTGTTTTACGCTCGTGTTTACTATACGTCGTACATTATAAAATAATAATATTATGTACACTCGCGTATACACCCAATTACTAAATTATTTACCGCGTTGACGTCGAGCGCACAACTACATTATTATTATTATTATTATTATGATGTTAAATAATATGCGCTGCGGCTGCGCAGCTAAAGGGAGAAAAATTAATTTACTCAGTGACGCGCGTTTCTATCCGACCGTAATTGCAGAGCGAAGGGAAAAGGGAACAATATTTATTCAGATTTCTCCGAATCGCTGTCCTGTCTGGAATTATTTCAAAAAGCTTTATTTTTCAATCCGACGGCGTGAAGCCCATAGTGAATAGCGACGTATTTTCTGGAATTATTTTAGTACAAACTACAGTCCAGTATAATATAATGAAATTACGAGTGGAACAAATAATAATAATTACGCTATTATCATTAATTTACGATAGTAATTATTATTGTTTTTATTTACATCAGAAGTTTTCAAAGTGTGCCCCGCTGGATTACCCGTTTTAAAAACAACTGGAAACATCTGATTTCAACTGAGATAAAACTTAACGTAACAACCAGCACTGGAATCGACCGAATTTCGGATTTCATTAAAAGATGAATATACCTTTCCAAGTAATATGGTTCAGTGTATTTTCATTCCATTTTCAACATCTGATTAGTGCGAAATGGGTATTCGGTGGTCACCTTCATGAAGAGCGAGTATCGAGCAAAATATCAGTGTAGAAAAGGAAATTTCGAACCGCCACGTTTCGATTAATTCAGAGATTTGAAAAACTTTTCAGGAAAAGACAGGCTTGTACATCCCATTGATTTAATATTAACAGATAAAATAAATAATCTTATTGATATTACAATAATTGAATAATTAAAGTTCATAATTTACATAGGTAAATGATTTTGCAATTGTCTTGGATGATATACTCTCGATTGTTTAACCGGTCAAGATGAAACGAACAATATGGGAACGAGTTTAAAATTATTAGGAAAAATCAAAAAAGGAATAATTAAGGGATGGAAATAATGGTAATAAAAGGGTGTGGGAAATTAAATGATTTCTTAACGAATATACTGTCAGAAAGAAGATTGGGTGTTCGTTTGGGTGAATCGTTTTGATAATATGTTAGAAAATGAAAGTCTCCATGACATGAACAAAAAAATAAATAATTAAAGGTGCTTATTAATGCGATATGTCTGAGAGGATAATCGTGACACGAACAGTTAATTTTGAGGATGAATGCTGCATAGGAGTGGAATCAGTTCGAAACTCGTTCTAGCCGTATTATTCAATCTAGACGAGGATCCTGAACTTCAATACTCATCAACAACTCATTGTAGAATGATTGGTTTTTGAGTGACGTGATGTATGTATTTTCATTTACACCACCGCGATTGTTGTTATTATAACTAATACTATTAAAACATACCATATTAGTATTGTACTTACATTTGGCGTGAAGGAAAATTTGTAGGAAATATTATTTTGTTAAATTCGTATTAAGAATCTAGTTCGAATGAGCGTCGGGGACGAGTGGATGCTTTTAGAATGTACAAAAACATGGCAATTAAAGAGAAAAATAAGATTAAATTGAAAAAGTCAGTGTTAGGAAGGCAGTGGTTGTGGTGGTCGGAGTGGGTGGCAAAATTGTTATGCTCCGGAGCACACGAACTCTAAATGCACCACTGATTACGTACACAATAGCGTATATATATATATAGTTCGGTTTAAACAGTATTTTCAATACCTTTTTAGTTCTCCCGTGTATACGTGTATGAACTAGTGGCAAGGCCGTAACTGGGGGGGAAGGGGGGTCCAGAATCCAGGAGTCCCCAAAACTTGGAAAAATTGACAACAACCCGATAAAAATATGTAATTTAAGAAGGACAAAAAAAAGTAATTCTTTAGAACCCCTTCCCTCCATTTTTTTTTTTTAAAATTACAACCTTGCCTGGTGGTGAAATTATTATATCACTCTCGGGGGAAGACACACACGATATTATAACTGGCATGTGATGGATACGACAAAGAACCGTCGAAAATAGATGAAAAAAAAAAAAAAAACGTAATCGAGGGTGGAAATAAATTACGATATTTTTTTTTTCTCTTCGTCCGTGTGAACGCCGGCCGAGAAGTTACTGTGCCGTGATTGAGTCGTAGTTCTCGTTATTAAGAAAAAAAAAAAAAAAAAGTAAATAAAAGAAAGTAAAAGAAATTGATTAATGGGTTAATAATTCGGCCGTCCTTTGCCGACATTATATACATCGTACATTTTACACATCTACAATACAATATCGCGACGTGCGTGGCCGCGTACACAAAGGGCGAGACGTATCGAGACGGAGGAGAAGGGGGACGGGTTATTTTTGCACACGTTATACTTGAAATTCGATAGGTCTATGATGGGGAAAATAAAAAGAAACGTGTGACTATCAACGAGTGTTTACCGTACATCCGGACTTCAGAACTGCACTGGCGGTTTTGAAAAGTGCGTAAAACCATCACTATGACCAATCAAAAGGAAATAAACAAAAAAAAGCACTCAAAAAAAAAAAAAAAAGGACGATCCCTCAAAAACTTCCAAGTAGGTAACTTCTATTAAATTAAAAAAAAAAAATTATTAGTTATTAGTCACCGTTCTGATCATAGTTTATTAAAATCATTTACACAGAATGAAAATATCTTTTAAGATAACAAACTCATTCCATTTAATTGTTTAAAAACTCAAAAAATAAATAAATAATAAATTTAAACAATGGCAAATAGCAAAATAATGACTTCATTATAAAAAACAAAAACTTATCGTGTTGCTGACACGGCAACGATCGTATATATATATACGGGTACTCATTTTTAGTTTCCTATTATAAAATTCGTGTAGATTGCATTAAATGATCATCGCACCAAAAATACTTTTGATGTCGGTAATATGAATAATATATTGCATAAATTCATTTTCAAAATACTAGGCAAAAAAATTTAACTTAAATATATTTTGATTTAAAATTTTTGAAATTTGTTGTTATAAGTTAAAATTTAAAACGTAAATTTAAATTTTAAATATGCCGTTAAAATCGTATAACTATAGACAGAACACTCAAAATCTCCAAAGTGGGTATTGCAAAAATATTGTAAATTTTTATCTCAATATTCTGAAACGTATGACATGCTCACATGGAATATTACCCAAACATACATCGGAAAAAATTGGCAAACACGGACAAATCCGGGATCTACTTATTTCTACCACAGCATCGAGCGATCGTATACTCTCCCGATTTTAATGACATATAACCTCTCGTTGGTAAAATCTCCCAGGTTATTCTTCAATACTACCTGAAGTGTACATATAAACTTTCCGGGGCCTTTTTCAATACTACTTGAAGTGCATATGCAAACTTTCCTGGGTCTTCTTTAATTCTACCTGTTAAGTAGTATTGTAAAGTGTTAAAATAATAGTATTCGAATAAAACTATTTTAATATCATTTTTTTTTTTTATTTAAATACTATTGTAAATACTTAAAAAAAAAAATTGTATTTAAATATTATATACTTTGAATATATATATATATTTTAGTATTTTTATTTCATATTTAAAAACTTTTTTTTTTTTTTTTTCTGAGGGAGTAGAAGAACAAGTCCGGACGTATTATGTTTCTTTTTTCCGTATTCATCTTTATCTTTGCGAATGGCACAACAATGTGGTCGACAGCAAATGGAAATTCACTCGGTATAACGGAAACGATAACAATAATAAATGGAATAACAATAGCATATAATAATGATACGACGTCGGAGCGAAAGAGCAGACCCCCGACACATATACGTAGAACGCCGCATAGTCACTAGATCTAGCGACTCGGGCTCGTAGCCGGGGGATCTATATCGCGGGAGATCTATGATAAATATACATATATTAGTCGCTATTCTATGTTCGCTGCATTCGTGTATTGCGTTCAAAATCACTCGGAACAAACGAAATCGCACAGCAGTGCTACGGATTTTTTGAAAACGACGAGATCGAGTTCGTTTTTGTGCCATTTTCCCCACTACCACCCACCAGCCGCGGACATTTTTATCAACGCGCATTAATTTCCCTAATGCCCGCGTCCACTTGTTCGATTAAATATATATATATATATATATACACGTATGAGATAAGCGCGCCAATTATTTTCGTTTTAAATCTCGCGCGCGATAATAACGACGGAGGCGGCGCGTTATCCACCGTCTTGGAAATTAAATGAAACGGAAGACGAAAAATCGTTGGCGGGAAAACGACGACGTATTCTTTTGTAATCCGCCGTACGAACAACGCGATCAAGAGAGAAGTCACTTTTTTGAAACAATATAAAAAGCCGGACATACTCCGCATGACGGCTGGGATTCTTTTGATGGGTGTATTGAATTTTAAAGAAACGATTAATCGTTTATTTAATAAAACGATTCTGAACGAGGGAAGTTAGTAATTTAAAAAAATAAACGAGAAAAAAAATGTTAGAAAAATGTCCAAAATTTTTTTTTTACATTTTCAAAATTTTCTTGCGCCAAAATCTTTCTTATATGACTTTCTATCTATGTTTAAATTTTCATACAGTGTTCGGATGAAAAAATGATGGTTTTCGGAATCGTTTTTGACAAATTTTGGGTAGATTTTTCTAAAAAAAAAAAAAATTGAAGAATTGAGAAATTCAAAAAATGACCTCTTTAAAGTACAATCTTGGGGTAAATCCGGTTTCAAAAAGTTACTGATCGAAAATTTTGGACAAGTATTTCTATACGAAAAGTTGTACACAGAAAAAAAAAATAAACATCATTGTAAAAACACTAGCTTCTTCACTTCGTTCAGAATCTAAAATATCCATAGTGTAACATACTTCGCACCGTGAGTATTCTTCGCCAATCCTCCGGTAGGACTTGATGGGTGTGTTAAATAAATAAAAAAAAAAAAAAAAAACTATGTAACGATACATATCATTCTTGCATTAAAACGATTCTGGTCGGAACTTTCATTACAATGGTTAACAACGTTAAACATACGTGTATTAAAAAAATAACGTTTATTGACTATTGTGTTACCATGGTTATCATATTTAACAAATTATTTGATTGTTACCCATCAAATTTACTGTAGCAAACAAATAAGCAATCAAAGTTAAATAAAATAACGTGAAACACATTTTATGCTGTATCAAACCTTTGAAAAATCTCGAATTTTGAAAAATTTCCTTTTTGAAGTACCATCTAAGGTCGAATTCTGACTCAAAAAATCAAAACTTCTTGACAATAATTTTTATACGAATAAGTAAGTGTTAATAAGTGTTCTCAGATGTGAAGAAAAATATGAAAAATAAACAACATTTTAAATCATGAAATTCTCCACTCCGCTTGAAATCTAAAATTATATATGTCAAACGAATTGTACGAAAAATTATTTTCCGCAATTCAGCCCCCCCAAGTTCTTTTTTCGCCTATCAAAATTGATCTGACGTATGAAAAAGTTCGATTCTGTTGAATAAAAATTCTTAGATTCGACATTATTTGTCTTCAAATCTTATACCAAATCCATACGCTTATAATCAGTGAGGCCCTGAGAGGGATAGACGGGTAATAACTACCCCCGAAATGGTTTCTCGGTATACGTTAATCGCTCAACACTGCAGTGACGTACTAAAACCAGTGATGTGTTTGAGATTTTGCAACCCATATGACTAATTATTTTTCCACCACTTGGTATTCAAAATTTTCGATTTTACTGCCAGTTGTAATTTATAAGACAATATCGAAAATAAAAATAATCAAATATTAAAATAAAAAAAATAATAAAAAACTCAAACACTTTAACGGTGAGTATATTCCAATTTGATTGAATTATTATCTATTACATTTATAATCTACAGTTAATGATATCAATAGGGGAAGAATAGTTTTAAATATTATTATTATTATTATTATTATAATATTTATTCGATGAACTTTATTACTTTATAACTTAATCGAAAATTTAGGCTCATAAGCCTATAGTTCTCAAGGGTAATCCAGATTTAAACAAAATGTGATCGAAAACGTTCTATTATGAGTGGGGTGCTAAGGGGTGTACACTTAATCGATTGTTGGAGTGAGCTGAGGTATATCAAAAATCATTTGATTGTCTTTTAACTTTTAAGGATTTTTCCCTCAAAAAGAAAAGTCTTATTTAAAAATATAATATTCAGTTCAAAATTAAAATTGAATACAATAATATTGTATTCAATTTTAATTTTGAATTATGGAAAAAACGAGCTTTTGCGCTAGATAATACACGAAGAAATCCATCGGATAAGTGGACCTTACATTCGAATTCAAATCTGACCTAACCGTCTCTGTCCCATCAAATTAACCGCCCCCCCTCCCCCACTCAACTGGACAACCATTCTGTGCTCTCTGTTGCACTGTTTACAAATGACGAATCGAAAAAACAACGGCCGCTACAACCATAAATTAATAATAATACTTAAGAAATATTCTACTTCGTGATTGTCACGAGACGCGATTTATTCCTGTTATCGGTGCAATACGCGAGATCTCTGAGCCCCACGCAACACCACTTTTTCACGACTAATTACCGAGAAAACTTTTTACTCGCGATAAGAGCCTCCCGGGCGTATTATCTATACACGCGCACTCGTTTAACACTATACGTATAATAATAATAATAATAGTATTATTATTATAATATACGCCCACCGTATATTACAATACATTATAACATTATAATATATTATGCGAAACCCGGGCGTGTGATAAACACTCGTCTAGACTTTTATTCTAAACCGCGGATCACAGGACGCTGCGGAATAAATGATAAAAAAAAATAATAACCATAACTTTTGCTCGGAAGTAGATTTCTGGAAATTCCTATTAAAATGTCCTGAGAAATGTCAGAAAATGTCTGAAAAACGGTGTAATTCTCTTCGAGTCGTTAACATTAGTCATTTCCAAAACTATTTGTTTGCTTCTTAAATCTGTAGTAACAATAAAAAGTAAAATAAAGCAATGATAAGTAAAGAATAGACAAGAAATCCGGGCATACTTCGCACCATCTCTGCTTCTCCTCGTGTCAGATACTCTTAGTGGATGTGTTGAATTTTAAAGAAATGATTCTTCAATAATACGATTCTGAACGAAGTATAACAATAATATAAAGAACAATTAATACCAGTCATCATTTTCAACACACCCAACAAGAGTATCGGACCCGAAGTGCGAAAGCCAGCTTTTTCAGATTACTTTTTTTGTGGTTTATTTGTTTTTGGGTTATTTTTTATTTGGTTGATGTTTTTATAATTTATTGTTGCGTACCCCTCCGTTAGAAGAAAATCCAACTCAGATTTCAAAAATTCATTTGATCTTTTGTCATTATCGGGACAAATAACATAAAACCTCAAACAGATACACTATTTACAAAATATTGAAATTATTATAAATTATCAGGTCGTATTGGTGTATGATATTGGAAAAATTAATTAAGACAAAAACAGTACCTACAAAAGATAAATCAGTCAAAACACAAAAAATTAATATACCTAACTATTCAAAAATAAATATCTTTGTCATAAATATAAATAAATAAAAAACATATCTTCGTTTAATATGCAATTATAAATTATAAATAAAAAAAATACAAAAATTGAGTTTGTCTAAAATGAATCGGTTTTAAGTGACATGTTTAACGTTTAGAAAACGTCATTTACCACCTGACTTTGGGTCTACGGACGCAATCGACACATTGGAAAGGCAAAAAAGGTTAAAATGAGACATAAAATCCGATAACGCCTCTAATTGTTAAGATTTTGTGATCCTGTGAAAATTTTGGAGACCACAGATACGTCGTACACACACACACACACATATATATATATATATATATATACACACTCGTGCTGTACAACGCTTATTAATATTTTTAATTAGTCGGAACGAGCAGATTTCAATAATAAATAGGAGGAACGCGGTCGATTGAGAATAATATAACGACGTCTGAACGTTTATATTTTCTACTCGCATACACCAATGATAATTATTAATAGTGCCGAACCGGTATGTGATAAAATAAGTATTTATAATGCACATTATTATATACGGGGTGTTCGACAGATCTCATACTCGTTTATTTTACGTGTTAAATGTGTTCCGTACACGCTGAACACCCCGTGTATACCAAGCTGTTGTATAATAATAATATATTATAAAAAGTGAAGAAATCCAACGATGTACCAATGTTATACGCTAATATTATTATGAAAGATCTACGTGAGACGATATCAGTGTTATTGCGTCTGCGACGGAGTTATCGAGAGGAAGTGAATTAATTAGGTCGATAAACGAGCGTAGATTTCGTGTTAGAAAATTGAAAGATAAGTGTGATTAAAATTATAATTGAAAAAAAAAAAAATGATAATAAAAAAAAAAAAAAAAAAAAACCATGAAACTTTATTCTTTTTCTCATTTTTATCATAACTTGAGTATCTACAGCTCAGCTGATGTAAAGTCTTTAAAATCAATTTATACATGTTACTTATTTTTAACATAATAACTAGGAGTTACTTAAAACACTATTATTAACAATGTTTTGCGAAAAACACCATTTTTACTATTTGCTACCAACTGTTTTATAAGTTGTTGTCAAGAAATAAGTATATAAATATTTTTAAATAATAATTGTATCTTTCACCCTATATTAAGTTGAATGCTACTGTCATTTCAAACAATTGGAAAACTCAAATATCTCGTTTATAAAATGTGTTTTATTTATTAATTATAATAAATGAAAAAAAGGGTAAGAATGCTTAACAATTACCAACCAGTATAGATACACGTTTGTATAGTATGTTAATGTCGGGGAAACAATATAATAAAAAGCACAGTGAATTAAATGCACAATAAAACTGTTAAATATGGACGCATTTAGTCAAAATGATTTTTCTAAAACACTCATAACTGCATAAAACATAAAATACAGTTCTTAATAATTAATTAAATAAACTACGCAATATGAAAATAATAGTTGATTAATAAAAGTTATAAAGTAAAAACAAATAAAAGAAAACAATTTATCAATTATATTTTATTATTATAACTAGCGTGTTAATATTATAATTTTCAATTTGTCTGAGAAAAGAGATTTAAAAAAAACACATTTATTTTTATGTGCTCTCCATATAAAATGTATAAACTTAGATTAATCCAATTAGAAAATTAGCGAATAAGCTTTAAATGATTAAAAATACATTTTCGCCGAATCGATTTTTCTCCGGAGTTTTCCTCAATAGAATATCAAAAAAAAATCTTGCATAAAAAATATATTAATCACCCAGACAATAATTATATCATTATCACAACTAAAACCCCCCGAATGTCAATGCCCTAACGAAAATGTATTTTTTTTTACTTACAAAACATAAAGAACGCAATTAAAATTGTAAAAATTATTTCATTTTTGACATTAATGATTACTAATTATTGAAATATCCATAAAATTTTAAACATTATATTGTTAATATAACAAATAATAATAATAATAATATATTGTAATTTTTATTTATTTATTTATTTTTTTTTGATTAGAGGAAAATAGTCCGAAAATGATGTTAAACGCCATGAAAATTTCGAAATTTATCTTAATATAAACATAACTTTTTTTTTTTTTTTTTTAAATAAAGTACAAGATATTGGTGTAGTAATTAGTATCTGATAATTTGTATGTGAGGTCGAACAATTTTTATACATGTAATTTTGGCGCAAAAGGGCTAAATGGACTTTTTTATTTTGACTTTTATTTATATACAACAGGCTATACCTACCAGACTTAGAAAAAATATTTTAGTGCTTTTGGGCCATGCCTGTGTGCGCGAGGAACTCAAGTACGGATGTATATTACAATAGAATTCTGATTATTCGGACTAATTAATGTCAAGGATAAGCAAATATCCGGATAATCGACGTATGATATATCAAAAGTTATATAATTCTATGAATATATTGTATGTATGTATTTATCATTAATAATGTGTAATATAATTTAAAATTCGTAACCATAAACAAATAATTGTATTATATATTTAACTGAAACAAAATAAGCCTTACTTATAATATGTGACATATTTTAAAACCAAAAAAAAAAACTGACTTGGCACATTATTTATAATAATTAATTATTATAATAAAGCATTATTAAGAATAATATAATATACCTATTCGATTTTTTTCTCGTCTGGTTAATTGGACGTCCGGATGATTGGCGTTCGGATAATCGGAGTTCTACTGCATTATAATTGCACATGATTCTCGGTATAGCACACGAGGACATGTGTGTGACGAGTGTGACACGGAACAACAGCATGTATAACGTACGCCTAGCATTAATACCACGCGTCTTTTGTTCACAGTGATTTATTTCGTTAACTCGATTCCCCACCTGCGTATACGCCACACACTGAACACTACCTGAACCGCAGTCTTTGGAAAACGTCCAAACTACCCCTAATACTCCTTACTATATTATTCATTACGCGTACAACTGCAGTTTTTGCCATATTAAATACATACTTATAAAGTAAAGAGGAAGTGGCACACCGAAGGGGGATGGACTGCCACCTATAACCCATGAACCATTAAAATTAATTGTTGATGAAACATTTTAAAGTAAAAATCTATTTATTTTAACAACTTATTCGATGAACGAATGATTAACAATTAAATTAATGATGTTATTATATTATAGAAACTAATTGAAATATAATTCTTTAATTATTATTATTTTGTTCGATTAACAGATAATCCATAGTATTTATGTACAAAATAAATTGCTGTATGGTCATTACGGATAATTTGTATCTATTTCTGTTAAGCTTCCAGGAAATACCGTTAAAGAATTAAACATTAAGTACCAAGCATATCACATCTAAGATCTGTAGAGGATGACTGAACTAAACTTCTTTTTACTACCCGAAATAAATTTAGTGTTGAGCGTAATGAGATATGTTATCTAGATAAATAGTTTATTACTTCTATCTTACGCAGGTTGATTAAAATACTGTTTTTTTTTTTTTTTGAGATAAACAACTGGGTCACCCATTGTTTAGTTTACTGTGGACTTAGTTTTTTAGATAAATATATAATTGTAAATATAATTTATTAGTAAATCTTAAAATAAATAAATTAATTAATTTCAGTATGTCTATAATTTTATAACCAGGACCTAAAGAACCGATTACAAAATAAATTTTAGAAACCCGAACCCCTTATTGGAACCTATATTTCTGATGTTTTAACACTAACATTACAGCCATGTTCTCAAAAGACGTCAATATGCGATGAATTTTGCACAGAACCCATGGCCATATGTATACCTATATGAAGCATTGAAATAGAATACGCTTAGAGTAACGTATTGAAAAGAATCAAATTACCGTATCGAAATATTGTATCCCTTGCTCAATCTGATCACTGATAAGGAACTGTTATCATACTTTAAAATTAATATTATAACACTAATAATACAATATATTGTTTTTGTATGTCTGCATTTCTTAATGTTATTGTTTTTATATATGAAAATTTTATGTGGTACTTATCAAATAAGAAAAATAATTTTATTTTTCTCAAAATGGTCACTCTTAGCGTATTCCATTTAATTGCTTCAATTCACTATACGAAACAGTATACGGTATGGTCCCTCTATATATTCTTTACTTTATGATATATATAATTCATATTAATAGTTATAGGTTATACTGGTATCAAATTTTCTTCTCCTGCAATTGAAATAATAATTTAGAATTTCGGTATATCGGTATATTATTCAGTGCAAGATAAATTTACTGAGTCCCAACTAAAATTCTGATATTGCCACGGTTAGGTGGGTGAGTGAGGGATGGTTCCTGTACACATAGACCATTGGATTTAGATAGCATAGTTGCGAAGTATCGATATGAGAGTTTCTCGGACTTTTTGTTTGATATTATTTTATTCCACATACGAACCGACGCGAACGTACGCGCGTATAATAATATAGTACACTGTATTTCCGCACGTCTCTCTCCAAATGCTTTTCTATATAACACACTCGACAGAATTCGAGTATGTATGTATACAGTGCAATATAAATTAATATATGTACTTAACTAAACTTATACACGTTTCATTTTATAAATCTACGTTTCGACAAACTCTAAATCCGCGCGATTGTACCCCACACGCAAACTTTTCCTCGTCTGTTCAATAGTATATATTTCGGTGCGTTTAAACTTTCGATTTCAATATTTACTTTTCTTTGCGCACATTATATTATATATTGCATAAATAATTTAAAAGACCGGAGCTCTGTTCACCGAACACCCTTGCGTTCCGATATATCCAAAATCGTTTAAAACGTTTGGAGAATGCCGGGTTGATAACTAGTCGCGAGTTTTATCGGTTGACGGTCGTTTGAGCAGAAGTAATAATTTTGAGCCAAAAAATAATAGTCCGTTTGGACTACTATTATCGTACATACCGTTTGGGCGATTACAATTTGTATCGGCATAATGTGTTGAAATGTAATATACCATTTCTTTGGTTACTCAAAAGGAGCTTATCGATAGTTACCGATTATCAAACCGAAATGTCCCCCCACGTTGCACAGCAAGTAGAAGGTTGATATCGATTTGAACCGTCGAGCTCGAAGTTCGAGGGTCACGACAATAGCTTGCAAAGCGATTTGATCAATGTGATAACCGTGCGAAGCGACGGTGCCGAAGGAGCGTAGCAACGGGTGCCAAAACACGCGTATAAATTGTCAACTGTGAAGTATAAAGTACCTTTAAAATTATTTATATATTCTCGCCCAAAACGGTATGAAACTATTTGCCCAAATAGACCAATTTTTGGGTCGATTCACCCTAAGTTAGGGTGAAAACATGGTCGTTTTATCGTTTCATTAAAATTCGCCACGCTCACTAAGAGTATCCTAAACCAGGGGAGTATTTACCTTATTTGTCCGGTGTTGGTAAGATTGATTATTGTACAAGTAAATATTACGAATTCGGAAAAATTAAATCAGATATTTCATGATTGAAAATGGTTTAGAAACACTGAAAAATTGCGACAAAGATATTGCACCCAATATATTTAGTTTTTGATAAAAATATTCTGCACATTTCAACATCCGAACTAGACAGAAGATTTTCTAGTTTGTAAAGAATAAAAGAAACATATTATTTGAGAAATTCTATGAAAGATATACATTTGATTCTTTATGACAAATTAAACTATAATATATATTAAATTTAAATTTAGCTACGAATAAAATATGGTTTAGAATTGATGTCTACATGATATCAGAATATAAAATCGGAAGGCTGACGAAGTCACTATAATGATCTTGCCTTGAATCCAAGAAAAATATCATTTTTTCTACGATATCAAATAATTCAAAGTAGTAAAACTGTTATAACTGTTACCACATAAATCATATGTTTTGTAAATTTGAAAAATAGAATAGAATATAGAGTTTCTGTATATATAATATATATAAATATGTTTCTGGGGGAAATAGTCCCTTACGGATCTGTTAACTATAATAATCGTCATCTGCCCCTTAAAAAAAAAAAAATGTTCCATACGTCACTGCACCACGCGATAAGTGAAGAATACACATGGTAAGAATTATATCAGGCATTTTTGCATCATATTTTTCTCTGTAAATAGTTTAAAACTATAAAATGTCTATATAAATATACATAATATAAAGGTCATCTACGGCTGTAAATATTGATTGGTCTCCAAAACAAAAAAGTAAAAAACTTATTAAAAACGATTTACACATTCTAAGTTTCGGGAACCTCTGCAATAATAGACTATGGGAACGCGTTTAATTATTTTTAGTACTCGAAGCGTGACACTGTAAAATGTGTTCGAAATAATTTGTTTTGTCGTCATTCGGATTTTGGAGTTAAATCAAAACGTTATACGCGATTACGCTCCGTCGAAAAACTTATTACCCATTAAACGCGGAATAAGATTTAAGATAATTTACCGTGATAGACGGTATCACATTATTTTATGTCAGTGCACATTAGATACTATCGTCGGTCATTGTTTTTTTTTTTTTTTTTTTTTTTTTTAGATAATCTATTAAAGAATTTGGTATTTTCTATAATCGGTGATTTGGTAGAAGGAAATTCTCTTTCGGACAATGCTGGTTACAACGATCCGTAGCAATGTATTTAGTCAGTTTTCTATTTTATGTCCACTCATTATCCTCGTATATAATGATAGAGATCGAAATAGGATAATCTGGAAAAAGTGATGACGTTTTTAAAAACGATAAACAGTCGTATTATTCACCTACAACGATTTCGTGTGTTTTCTCGGTTTTCTTTCTAGAAACACTACTGGTAATTTATGTTTTTATTATTATTATTCATTTATTTAATTGTTTTAATACACTAAATATTTTTACATTGTTGAGTAATACAAATAATTATAGTTTATAATATGAATGTATACTTACAGTATAAAGTTATAAATAAGTTTCCAAATCTGGATAATTGTCTTATTTTTCTAGTTTTTCTAGGAAGGTATCTTGTGGTAATCATAATTTTAGTCTTGGATTAGAAGTTCTATTTCTGATTTTAAAGTAAATTGTTCTTACTGATTTGCTCAATTTTTTATGAGAGCTTTTATATTATTGTTGAAAGGTATGATAATCTCATATCATTATGAAATTGCTTATTTTGCATGAACCTGAGGGCCTTTAGTGCTATTCCCAGGAATTTATTTTAGAAAATTTAAAGTTAATTAATTTTTGTTTAAGAGACAGCTGTCCATACTGGGCATGCGTAGGTCAGTAACGGTTAATATATTTATTAAATCATATCTGTTCTATTATTTACATTTATATTTCTATATCTTTAATCTATTTTATCGTTAAATCCAGACATAATTTTTTGTTCCTATATTGGTATAGTTATAAACAATTCGAAAAAATCAGAAATTGATCATATACAAATTAATAAGGTAATATTTCTGCATATTTTGCTTTCTAGATGCCAGAAATATTAATTAATTTACGTATATATATATATATATAAACCAGTAAACAAACTCATTGGCAGATGCGTTTCTTAACTGGCTTTGCTACATTATTATCATAATCAGGGCTTGGCATTTATGACCTTTAAAATAAGCACTTGAATTCTTAATAATAAGCACCTAAATAAGCACTTTAAAACATACAAATATGGGAATTCAAAAATGTTGACCCCTTTTTAATGTGTATAGTTTTCGCATAAAAATACCTGTCCAAAAGTTTCAACCGGCCACTTTTGCAAACCACATTCACCTCAATAATTTACTTTAAGGAAGCCATTTTTCGAAATTTTCATTTGTTTTCATAATCTGAGAAAAACTACCCAATGTTTATCAAGAAGACTCGGCAACTATCTTTTTTTAATTCAAACTTCATGCAATTTAAACATACACAGACAATAATAATATGTTATTTGGCTGCAAGAAAATTATGAAAATGTGAAAAAAAAGTAAAGAAATTTTTCCTCGTCGAAAAGTTTTTCGTTTTACAGAAATTTCCTTATAATTATTTATGGGGAAAAAAAAATAAAGCAAAGTGAAGTAAAATAAACATAAATAATAAATATAGACAAGAATACGGGACATACTTCACGCAATTGGCATTCTTTACTCCTCGGGTGAGATAATTTTATAGTGGATGTGTCATTATCATTGCTTTGTTTTACTTTAGTTTTATTCGACGACGGTAGAGATGTAATAATAATATTACAACGACTGACTGGCGACTCCAGATTTCTGGTGTTCGTGAGATATATATATATATATATATATTATGCATATTACGATACGTAGACTAGCGGCATTTGTGGTCGTGTAATAATACATAAATACAGCATATATAAGTCGAATCGATATATTATTATAAAACGTCGGCATCTGAATTTCGGCAGTTATATATTTCATTTTTTTTTAGCCGTTTTATTGTTGCCACTATCCTCCCCTTCGCAGCAGCATTATCACCGCGCTTCACTCTTATAAACGGATAACAACGACAAAAACAGCACGAAAAAAAAAAAAAAAATCGACCAAAAAAGTCGCCGAAAAGTTTTGCAACAATTCATAATGTATACGCGCGTATTCGCCGAACGCTAGCAGCACGCGCGAGCGCTGCACATATATTATCGCGGAAACACACGAAATAAAAGAGCAATAAAACAGTCTATTTTATCTGTTTCGCTCGGCTTTTAATGCCCCGCAACTTTGGCAAAACCGCTATTGCGGAAAATAAAATGAAATGAAATAACTATATCGTTAAACGTCACGCCTCGCGCTGCGGAATCGTCGCTATAGCCCGTTCACTTCTCACACGGACAACGTAGTGACGACTTATAAGCCAGAATATATAACTTTTGTTTATTTAATACGCATATGAGGGCTGGGGATCGACGATTGTTTTAATTGATATTGGGTATTAAAAGTTATCGCAGATATTCAAACCGAACAAATCGAAGTTCACGGTTTTCGCTCAATAAACCCGTTTTCCAATATTCCGTTTGCATATTATAATAAGTCTTCTGCATTAGAATATTTTATTAAGCGTTATTTTAGATTCTGAACGAAGTGAAGAAACTAGTGTTCTTACAATGATGTTTATTTATTTTTTTGTCTATGTACAACTTTTCGTATGGAAATACAAGTTTCGATCAATAACTTTTTGAAACCGGATTTGTCTCTAGATTGTACTTTAAAGAGGTCATTTTTTGAATTTCTCAGTTCTTCAATTTTTTTTTTAAAATACCCAAAATTTGACAAAAACGACTCGAAAGCAACATCATTTTTTGATCCGAATTTTATGAAAATTTCAACATAGATAGAAAATCATATAAGAAAAATTTTGGACATTTTTTTCTTATTTATTTTTTATATTATTAACTTCCTTCGTTCAGAATCGTTTTATTGAAGAAATGATTTATCGTTTCTTTAAAATTCAATACACTCGTCAAGAGAATCCCACCCATCGAGCGAAGTATGTCCGGATTTTTCAATATTTTATTTTACCTGAGATCCATAGACAGTAAAATTTTGAAAAGTCATAAATACGAGCGTTGTGTGTACAGACATTAAGAATTTCAAATATTAACGACAAAACGAAGCATTACGACTCAAATTAATAAAATATTAGGTTAAATTTTTGTACACCGGAGCAGACGCAGCAAACTGCAAAGTGGCAAATTCAAGCGCTGCGAATCGAGAGCGGATGTACTTGTAGTCCCCATATAAATATCGGGGTTTCAATAGCATAGTTGATGTCTGCAAAATGACAACATGATTATTGAAAAGTATCTTTTCATGCTGTAATTATTAGTAATAACTTAGTTTTTGTTAAAACTATACTCACGGTGAATGCAATTTTGAGAAACCCTAAGATTTTATTATTATTATTTTTTTTTTTTGCCTTATTACCGGTATATTTTCGTCAAGAATTTCGCATTAATCACAATAACATGATGTATATTGATTTTTATATAAAGGGAAACAGTCGCATTAGACTAAGAACGATTCGTATATTTTTTAAATAAAAAAAAAAAATACCCGATTGTGGTTAACTGGTCAAAACCTAATGAAACCTGTTAAAAAAAAAAAAAAAAGACATTGGATTTTTCGGAGTCTTTATATGTGTAGAACTCGAGCCGTATACGGCATTAAGTCCAGTGTTAGACCCATCGGTATGAATTTACCATTACCTACAAATTATTATTTAAATCGGTGGAAAACACGAATAATTTATATAAAATTTTCTAAATACATTTGCATATGAAAATATTAAATAACTTTTATAACACGGTTTGTTTACAAAACATTCTGAAAAAATAAAAAAAATAAAAGGATTTAAGGTAATTCATAAACATTTTTTTTTTTTTTTTAAACACAAAAAAATGTACATAATATACATGTAAATTATGCGCGTAAATTATTCAAATTTGTTTCGTCTAGATAAAACGAAATTATCTAAACACTCTTGGATCTGTATATTTTACCTTTATCTATAGATACACTGTTTTAGATATCTCTAATATTCTCTAATATTAATCTCTAAAGATTCGAGTAATTTTGATAATAATCCAAAGTCTTTCCGTAAAATTACCCGTGATTAACTTATCACTTATCACGTGGTAACGAGGACCCCACACGACTATTGATCAATAAGGAATCGAATGAAAAACACTCCGTAAAAGTTCATCATCACCTTATTGTGTTTTCGGAATTTTCTAATATCGTAGGTATTTATTAATATTTTAACCACGTTTTCAGCGGACAAATTTTTTTTCAGAAACGATTCGGCTTCATTAATGGCTGTCACATACTGCGGTGGCCAAATGGTTTAAATTGAAATTTGCCCTGACATTCCCCAATTAACCCAGTTTCTCAACTCCAATATACCTTTATTTTAAATAACGATAATTCATGATCTGTCCAAACCACTAAAATATTATGCGAATCCAATCGCATTATTTTCACTGACTTATGTTATTAAGTGTATCTCCATTTTCATTCAAAAATCTTAATTATCCTTTTTTTATCATTAAATGAATCTCCTTCCTGCTTATAAATCGATTAATTTTGTTTTTCTTTTATTTTTATTTTTATGTCCACAAACAATATGATATTGTACTGTTTATAATTTTTATTTGTTATAAACATTTATATACACGTGTAACGTAACATATTTCATTAGTTAAACTCGAATACGTTTTAAGTATACAAGTGTCTTTATAAATAAATAAACACACAAAATCTCACAAAATTTTATATCGTTAAAAAAAAAAAAAAAACTCATTTAAAACATAAAAAAAAAAATCGTTATTAATATGCAATTTTTTTTCTTCAACCCTATAATACTTTTATTTCAAATTTTCCTTATTTGCACGAGACACGTTTACACGAATATACTAATATAAATCGTTTTTGAGCCAGATTATGCTTCGAGTCACCCTTATCCGCGAGAGTTCGTAATCAATGGTGTAAATCAGGGGTCTTCAACCTTTTTGGGCAGAGGGCCATTATTTTTTTTCACGAAAATCTCGCGGGCCGCACTATCGTTTATAGAATTTTGAAGCCCTGAAGCATTTTTTTTTTTTTTTTACTGTTTTCTTTAATAATTATAGCTATACCTAATTATTTCTATAGTATATAGTGAAATTCGTGTACTCATAGTATATAAGTGTAAGTTAGTTTACCGGGTGTTTGGGCGACTCCGCGTCGCATATCTCCCAAATTTTTTCGATAGCATAGTCATTCTAATTGTATCAACATAGGAAAACTATGCAATAAACTTATAAAATGTGATCGTGGGCCGTAAATAAAGACAAGGCGGGCCGCGGGTTGAAGTCCCCTGATGTAAATGAATGGGGAAGGGGGAGGGGGGTGGATAAACACAAAAAAAAAAAGGTTGTTGGTCTCCACGGAGTTTTAGATATGTAATAAAAACGTCGACAAGTGTCGTACTCGAGGCTAAGTCATAATAAATATTTATTCGATGAATTCATTTTTTTTTTTTTATCATTTCCCAGGACGACATGTCACTCCGTTCGAAAACCGCTTTCCTAAGCCATAATGTCGACGTCATACGATTACCCCCATTTTATTATAGTTCGTTGCATATGATTTGTGAACATCAATATTCCCCAATTGTTTTTATTTCACGGCGATTCGCAACACAAATAAAATTCCAATTGTGTTCCCGGAATGATGCTTGTCGATATTCGGGTTAGACATAACGCACGATAACGTCTGTCGGAATATTTGAAATCACTCGTATAAAATATGTAATATTCTCTTGGACATAACTATAGGTAGTCATATAAGTTATTATAACATAACGTTGTACGCGTCGTGTCGCAGGGAAAATAAACAATAAATAGTTATTTATGTGTGACCGTGGAAGTGATAATATTTTTATTATCGTCATCGCGGTGAATGTGTGCGAATATACAGGGTGTTCAGTTCGATTTGAAAGATGCAATAACTTTTGTTATTCAACAACTTATTCATTATTATTATTATTATTATTATTTCTATTGTCAGACGCTACAATAAAAAATCCAATTAAAACATTGATTTTATCTTTATAATTTAAATTTTGAAAATTTTAATTTATTCCTTCCATTTGGAAAAAAAAAAAAGTAATAATAAAAAGCCATTATGTGAACCTGATTTTTAAAATAAAATTGTTGGTTAAAGTTCTAATAAAAATTAATCCGTTTAATTTTTTACAATTTTTTTTAAATATACAGCAAATGTATTGATAATATTGTCAAAACATAATATTTTAACCATTCACCAGTAATGACTAATTAAATATTTATATTACAATTAACTTTTGTTATAATTTTTAGCTAAGTAAAATATAGATTATCATTAATTATAAATTGTTATTAATAAAATTACAATATTATTAAATTTTTCAGAAACTATAGAATTAACCGTTATTAGAACTGTAATCATTAATTATATTTCTTAAATTAAGTTCAAAAAATGGATATTTTTATAGTAATTATTATTTTTTAACTGATATGAAAATTTTTTTTAAAAAATGTGTTATAAAACTAAAATAAATCTTCTAATTGGATTTTGTCATAGCACCGGATTATAGTATTTATTAGAAAAAAATAATTATAAATAAAAAAATAAAAAATAATGACAACAACGAAAGTACTTGCATTTGTCAAATCATACTGAAACACCCTGTGTTATAATATGTATATTATATTTGCCGGGCGATTAATCGGAAAATAAAATAAACAATTCAGATAACACCTACATGATATATTATTATTGTTATGTTCTCCGAGCTTAATGGTACGGACTAGAGCTTAAATAATTTTTTAAACGTGACCGCTATGCGCGTAATTATTAAAAAAAAAAAAAAAAAAAATGAATAAATAAATAAATATATTAATAAAAAATAAGAATTTAGATTATTGTTGTTATTATTATTATTATTGTTGTACTCGTAATTAGCGAAACGCAGTAATTTCCTAACCCCCCCCCCACCACTCGTGACTGTCACGGAATAGCGACGATTATCGTTATCTCGCGTTATGCGCAAAAACATTTTCGCGAAATAAAGTCCGTGTCGTCGTACAGGGATTAGCGGCCTGAATAAAACGCATATATTATGCTAACGCGTTATTTACCTATATTTTAATATTATTATAGTGCTTTCGCCGTGATAATAACACCACCCCGTCTTACAACGTCACTGCGGCAGAGTAAACACACGCGTCCTTGCTCCCCCCCTTCGAGCGCGGTCGTTAAGTTGTAATTTTCCAAAAAAAAAAAAAAAAAAAACTGTGTACGGAAATCGAATCGTCGTCGTCGTCGTCCGTTCGCCTCCAGATCAACCAAGTACTACATTATAATAATTAGTGCTTGTTGGTGGGGTAGATGGGGGTAGGTGAGGTGGTTCCTTTCGACGTATTTCGTAGCAGACAATGACGAGTCGTATAAAGAACGAAAATTTATAAAACATATTTGTGCGCTTTCGTCAATTTTAAAAAGAGAGAAAAGTGTAAGGATTTTTAATTTTTTGTATGTTTTTATGTATATATTTAATATTAAAAAAAAAAAAAATAGAAATTAAAATTAATATTTTTCTTTTATAACTCATTAATACAATATTTTATATTCAACATCTATTCCACACGTATTTTTATGAAACTCCTAAAATATAAAATTTTGTTTCTGTCAATACAGTTTAATGATACAATTTTTCTGTTCAACAAAATATCAAATTCCAACCAGATTTACATCACATTTCATAAAAAAAATAATTAAATGTATAATTTATAAATATGACATTGTATTTAATAAAATAATATAATATACTAATAAACGTTATAACCAACTACTAATAACTAACGAGTTATATATTATTTTCCTTTAAATTGAATCCTCCTATAAACTCCTAACTGACCTTTAATTTTAAAATTTAACAAAGAATGAGATTAGCGGTCGAGTTACCCGGAGGTGTACCAACCTATTTTTTTTGGAAAATAATCAAAAAAGAGCACTGATCGGCGATACCAAAATATGTGCACACTTATTACCGCTAAAGAGCGCTTATTTATTATTATTATTTTTCATACTTCAAAAAATCCACATTCCTGATTTATTTTATTTAATTAAATATTAAATTTATTTAGTATCCCTGAAATATAATATGCATATTCTTAACGTTCGATACTGTACCGTTATTTTATTATGCGGTGAAAGATCGCCCACCCCACCCCACAACGACAATGAAGCAAATAAAAAATACGCAACGTCGTGGATATAAACATAGACCTTAAACCACTTGCGCCGATGACAAATAATGAGGAAATAATCGCTGGTTTCCAGCAGTAGTGGGTGTCCGTCCCGTTATTTCGACCACTCGTGCATTTATACGAGCTTCAAATGAAACATACCTGTAAACAGGAAAAACAAAAAAAAAAATTAAGATATATTTTGCTTTATAACGATATTTGATTATAAATGAGTGAATTAATAACAACAGTAACACCGACTGACATAGATAGGTTTATCTGCTTTATCTGTCAACGATGATGACAACACCGTACGATAATATTATAGTGTATCGTTACAATGACGTAGTCAAGAGCTCTGTACTCAGTACTGTGAGTGTAAAGAAATAATTGTCTAGGTAAAGAAATGTCAAGTAGTCCACAACCCAAAAAGGCTTATCTTTCGAAAATAATATTTTAAGAAAAACACAAATCGACGATTCTAAAAGGACATACTAATACCGCTGAAAACAGTAAAAACCTTTTTATTTATTTTTTTTTAAGGTAAAAGTAAACTAATCTGTCCTTTGAAACGGGATATTTTGTTTTCATTACCAAAGCGTTTTTTTTTTCCCCTGGTTAGTGGTTAAAAGCGATTTTTGAAAATTTCGTTAAAATTATAACCGCCAATAGAAAATTATTTGTCGATTAAACTAAGACGTATTCGAATTCCCATTGCCAACGGGCCCACATTATACGCGTCATAAAAATGCTTCTAATAAGTAAATAACAAGCGCAGTTTTGTATTATGTACACATAGATGGAACAATATGACTCCGGCGACACGTGTTTCCTTATCTCGTTTTTATTTATAATTTTTTATCACTTTGTATTGTAAAAATACAGTTCGTTCGCACACAAAGTATTAATAATAATAATACAATAATTTACAATGCAACAACAATCATTACCCGTATCGCAATATAAAAGTAATAAAAAAATAATAATAATTATGACAATATGGACATAGCAACAATACGAGCATCCACGATTAGATTGTGACAGACAGTATTTACTATTTTTATGAACATTCGTCTGTGTGTACATAAAGGGTCTCTCTGAAACAATGACATTTTTTCGTGTTACGCGACGTGACAGTTATTGATAATACCATAAAACGGCATAATGGCATAATATTATATACTAGCAAATATCGATCGTCGAGTGATGATTTTTCAGCGTACACTGTACAGGACACGACATGCCACGAATACTTAGGGTGGCCGACTGTTTTACAATACACAGGACACATGTCCTGCAACGTTTTAATAATTCGGTGTAGAACAAAACTATGTTTCAGAAATATTAATTAAATTTGAAAAAATATTATGAACAAATGCCTATTGTTAAATTTCCGACAGTTTTTTTTCACTAACGGGTAGGACTATCACAGTTCCTGTTTTTTTTTTTTTTTTTTCTATATCTTGCCAAGATTTTTGAAATATTCCTGGGAGGAAAATTTATAGTAATAACACAAAATAAAAAAAAAAAAAAACTTTTTCGAATTTATTTAGGGTCATAATATGGCCATAAATAAATTACTCAAATAATAAAAAAAAAAGCATTAGAGGATAGGATGACAAAAATATGATTCAATGTTATCCTCCTTCGCTCGTACAATGCGTTTACGGTCAACAATTTCTAATATTAAAACACAAGGCCCACAACAAACATTAACTCAAATGTTCAGCAATAATTGTTACACTGAAACCAATCGCATTCATCTTTTTATATACACAATCAAATTATTGATATAATAATATTCGACATAGCCGCAAATCGAGCAAAAGAACAATTCTAGTTTTATACATTTTATATAAGGGAGTAGTCATGGTGTTTTGAGAAAAATTGTATTCTATAGTCGGGTCTATGGATACATATTATACGAATGTGTTGTGATAATACAATGCTCAAGCATTAAAAATTAAGGAGGCTTGGGTGACTTAGCCACAAAAAATCCATTCAAAATGCCCAGATTTAAAAAAAATAACATTGAGTCAATAAAATTAAGAAAAACTGGTATAAAGCAAACACATGAACATGTTAGCGTCCCCACCCCAACAAAAAAATAAAATAAAAATTGCTTATCCTAACTTTTCCAATTATGGTATTAAACATATTATATTCTCGAGCACTTTGTCTGCATTTATCTGAATGCCGTTATTAGTGCTATTGTGTGACTAATTGAATGTTTTTTGTTTTTCTTTCAGGTAAGATCGTTTTGTCAATTGTTTGTATTTACATAATATTACGTGCACGTCATCGAAGGTAAGCGGTGTGAATATTAAACCAATAGACGTTAAGAGCGCATTTACGGTGGTGGGAGGGGCGTAGGATAGGTGATTTTTTTTTTCAAATTTACGGACGCAGACAACTGATATAGGCGCAGAGATATCGGTGAGAAAGGAAGAATGACGGGTATAGAAACTATTTTCTGTTTAGGCTCAATCGGATTCAGTATTTTTTTATTTAATTTTTTTTGTATCACTTCCAGTATCAACAGTATAGCATAGTTTCTCGACGTAGACGGGGAAAAGGTGAAAAACAGAAATGGGTTGAAAATTGAAATCCATCAGAAATCAAGTCACGGGAGAACTGCTCGCTCTACCCTTCCGTGAAGCGCGAATTACGCGAGAGACCACGCGCGCAATACGATTTCTTTCTCATAATATGTACCGTGTGTATACACGGCGAAGTGGAGGAGGGGGTATTATTCGGCAACGGCTTCGTGTTTTTTTTTTTTTACTCCTGCAGCTCTTTCGTCTCCCCCTTTCCAATGCAGCAGCCCGTTTCCGCCAGAAGTAAAAAAAAAAAAAAGACTCCGAGAGACTTGGGACGAAATAAAAAAAAAAAAAAAATGTTCGCACGCGTCGAGGTGTGACGAAACTCGGACCCGTTTGTAACGTTGCGGAAGGATGCGCGATTTCCGCACCGGCAAACACTGCTACGATTTATTTACATGTGTACAATATAATAATAATTCGATGTTATTTTATAAATATATATATATATATATATTATATTATGACAGTTAATCGAATTAAAGTAAGAATCAACCACCCTGTGATGCTGATGCTGCATCACGGACGGAATAAACCGGTAAGAAACTCGTGACTGGAAATATTTTCGTTTTGAAAAATCGTTAAATTGCGGCACTTACCACGCGCACCGAAAGCGTACGACAAAAGACACATGGTCGCGATGCTGAGAAAAGATAACTGAATAATACTAATCAAGTATATTATTTTTTCTAAATAAAGGCTTCGCACCATGGGTGTTCTCCACTCATCGCTTGGTGGGTGTGTTGAATTTTAAATAAACGGTAAATCATTAACTCCAATGAAACTATTCCGAGTGGAGCTTTAGTTAATATACAATAATTATTATTAGTATAATATTTAGTTTGTCAAAGAAATGTTATTTAATAACAGAATAATCCATATACGTTTCATTATTAGTGTACGTGAAATTATTCGTATACATTTTCGAACATTATGTTATGTAATAATAAGAAAAACGAATCTACGAGTATTTGAATTAATCGTCATTTAAGCTGTTGTTCTAACATTAAACGCTTTCAATAAATTATTCATTGACCTAACTCCATGAAAATTATAATTATTAAAAATTTATTCATGTACAATTATTATAATAATTAAAATTATTATTTTTATGTGTAAATAAAGTCACTCTCACTCACCCACCCACAATAACTATCAATCTCTCAATCGAAATAATATTCTGAAAATAGTTTAATATAGGGTAACCATAAGTCCTGTTTTATACAGGATTGTCCTTTATTTCGGCTCTGTGTCCTGTTGTCCTGACAAACTTCTCTCAGGACGCTTTTTGTCCCGTAATTTAAATTTTGTCGCATATTAATCCCGTTATCTAACTTACTGTTGATTTAAAATTTTTGAAATTCTTGAAATCAAAATTATTGAATAAAATAATGTAAGAATCTAGAAATCTTTTGGATACAATCAGATCAATTTTAATCGTAAAATTAATTAACAAGTTTTTTTTAGAAATTAAAGTACATACAATATGCATGAATAAAGGATTTGAAGAAATTTTAAAAATTTATCAATTTAGTTTCATTATATTATTTTATGTTTTTCAAAATAGTGTTTTTATGTGTTTGAATTTAATCTACGTATGATAGGTAGTTTAAAAATTATACTTTTGTCACGATTCAAAAACATATAATATAAATAAATATGTAATAAATACTTTTTTATTTAAAAATATTATGAAAAATATTTTTGTCCTGTATTTTATTTTCCTTAAATATGGTCACCCTAGTTTAATATAATAACAATAATAATATATTTTATGTATTATGTATAGGGTAACACTTATGTGTATATATATATACACATTTTGTCAATAAAGTTTGTACATTTTTATGCGATTCATGATTGCGCTCAGACTACTGCAATGTTTTGGAGTCGATATAAATATTATGATAATACTATATTATGTTGTATACGTACACGTCATCGACCCAAAACCGTGAGCGCATTTGCATAAATCGAATTTCGTTCGGGATTCCGATTTTTAACCCTACGCCGAAAGGGCTTTATACTGTGCTCGTATATACGATATTTGTATGTGATATGCGCGTACGCCGTTTATGTGCTATAAAGAGTTACGATTTACCGTGAAAAGTCGTGACTGTCGTGATGTGGTACACGATACGCGAAAACGATGAACAAAACATAACCTGACTTACAGCCAATGTAAAGGGTCCGGTGGAATCACTTGCACTAAAAATCGTTCAAAATTTACGTGCTATTGTGCACTTATTTTCATCATAAAATGTACGGCCTATACGGATAGTGTTCCGCTGTGATTTTATTACGGAAAATATATTTTATTATCACGGGGGGAGAGGGGGCACTGCATACCTTCGGGGTTCGGTAAATTGATAATAGTCAGTTGTGTGCAGAATACTTGTTTTTCCTCACTTTACGGCACTCGAGAAAATGTTTCCCACGAATGATAAATCAAAGTCTCAAATTATTATTTTTAGTTCATTCAGCATTATTATTTTCCCACCCTCCTAAATCGAATTTTCTTGAATTCGTTACACAAAAATTTAGAACGCAATTTGTATAAATCAGTTGCATATTCGGTATTGTTTAAATTTAATTATTTTTTCATCTTTCCTAGTCCCAGAGTTATCGCGATACCATTCGTTCTAATCGAAAATCTGTTTTCAAAATATGACGTTTCAAAAAATACTTTGCCTTATATTTATGTTCCTCGATTGATTGTGAAAAATTATCTCAGGTAGTTCCATAATATATTTTAGTTTTCTCCGTTGTGGGGCATTTCAGTTTTGCCAAATTAAATAAGTAAGCTGCTCACATATACTGTTTTTGAAACATTATACTATGAAAAGGTATTTGCGATTAGAAGGGATGTTGTAATAATCTGACAGGGTCCTAAGGACGACTACGAGTGGTTCCCTTTTGTCGAATTCGTTTCTGAGTTGTCTACAGGTAACATACGAATTGGTTCCTGTAAGATTTCATGGAAAAAAAACCATATTAAATTAAATTTTAACAAATTATTATGATATATTCAACCAGCGACAATTTCCTTCTCATTTAATTTAAATAATATATAATGACGAGTTGAGGGCAATATTGTGTTGACCCAGTGGCGTAGACGTCCTTTCCGAAAGGGGGGGGGATAACGATTGGAGTCAAAAACTTTTATCCTTAAAAGTGAGTTTCAAATCGACTGTAGCGTATCTAATATCCATAACTCAGAATTTACAGTTATTCAATTATTCCTTCCTGTTCTATGTTTAATAAAATGATATGTATTTTAAAGGGGATTTTTTTTCAAATCTTTCCTTATTTTGGAAAAACTACTGAGAATTTTAAAAAATAACCTCTCAAAAGTACCAACAAGAGGTAAATTTGGATTCAAAAAGTTTCTGTTAGAAATATTTTAGACAAGCATTTCTGTACGAAAACGTGTAAACCTATGAAAATAAAAAAAATAAGAAAAATAAACATCATTGTAAAAACACTAGCTTCTTAGCTTCACAAAGAATCTTCAAGATAAAAAAAAAAAATGGCGGACAACTGCACTGGACGACAATGGATCGATCTGGTATGTAAACCAGTGTATGACCGAAACTTAACATACCCATTATTATTATTTTATATATTCAACAGAGTATTCAGTAGTGTCGCAAACTAGCGAGTGCATTTGATAATTTCTCGCGGTATTTAGAAGGGAATACACTTAATCTTTAGCACCCCCCCCCATCCAAGCTGGGCAGCGTAACTACCACGGGCCATGCGAGTTATTTCCACGGTACAATGATACTTCCGCGAACCGCTATTAGTAGTTGTCGACCACTGCGGCGTTATAGATATATAATAAACTATAACAATAAGTACCTTAGAGTGTGTGTGTGTGTGTGTGTGTGTGTGTGTGTGTGTGTGTGTGTGTTATTCACCTAAATAAAGTACTCGAGTCCGCCCCCGGCGGAACGTAATCCTCGGTCGCGTATAACAATCGCAATCGATCATATTATTATCGTTGCGCATTATCCCCAAACAAAATCATTATTAACAACGTTTGCCATCCACCACCGACGAGTGAATCATCGAGTTTTTCACTACCTATACGATGGTGACGTGATTAATTAATTTCCACGCCTTCGTTATATGTATCAGTAATACGTGTTATGTGTACAGGGTGTATGGAAATATTGAGACGGGTTCAGGTATTTTGCAAGGTTTGACGGATTTTTTTCAATAGTTCAAGTCAAGTTAAAATCGAAATTTTATGCACTAAAAAAAAAAAAAATAATAAACAAATAAATAGGTATTTGCACATAATAATATGCCAATTTTTTTTTTCTTATATTATTAATTTCCTATGTTCAGAATCGTTTTACTGATGAAATGATTTATCGTTTCTTTAAAATTTAATACCACCCGTCGTGCGAAGTACACCCATCGTGCGAAGTATGTCCGGCTTTTTAACTATAAACTTTTGTTTTATGACAGTTTTAAAAGCAATATTTAGAATAAAAAAATTAATAAATAAAATATGTTTATAATGCATATGTATATATTGCATTATTTACAGAGTCCTAAATACAAAAAAAATGAATTTATTGTTATTTTTAAACCTATATTCTTTAATAAAATGTTTCCAAATTATTCATAATTCTCCTTGAATGAATTTGTAGAAATTGTTGTTGATTTATAAACACAATATGCTTAAAATCTTCAAATATTTGAAATCTCATAAAGGAAGTCAAATGTACAAAAATATACTATGTAAATTTTTGTATTTCGATTGTAGTATGATTGTATTGTATTATGAAACGAATTTGTATCGAATTAGATTTTTAATGCGCAGTTTCATGAGAAACATACAAATGCATGAAGTTTCGAGTCCTCATTTAAATAAATGAAAATACAAACTATGCTAAGACTTAATTTGGTAAATGAAATTAAGTATTTAAGTTACACATTTTCAGAATACTCTAATATATTAAGTTAAAAATTTTAAGTTATTTGTATTATTTTAATTGCTTTTGATCACTACCGTAATGATACTCAACGAAAAACATGGCTAATTTCTTTCAAAGAAATATTCAGAAATAAATATGTTCTCCGTATAAAATATCTTTAAGTATTTTTTTTTTTTTTTTAGATATTACTAATTTATTTTTAACATTCTGTATTTATTCAAAAGTTATCAAAGAATAAATAAATAAATAAATAAAAAGAACTTCAGAAAAAAGTTCTAGATTTTTAACTAGATAATTACCGGTACAATTCAGTATTACTGAAAAATGCAGGTCCATTCCTTTATTCATGAGATAAGAGTCAAGTTTTTTGTGTTTAATATTTAAAACTAATAAAAATAAAAAATAAGTCGATTGATTTGATCAAAAACGTAAAAGTAAGTTAGCTTTTATATGATCTAATCTTGTATAAGATTTTCCACCTTAAAAACAATAAATTGAATATGTCACGAAATAATAACAAAAAAAAAAAAAAAAAAAATCGGCCATTATTTAAACAAAAAATCTTTTTTTTTTTTTTTTTTACATACGCCATTTCACCCGTAATTCTCAGTTTAATCGCTTGTAAAAAATCGTTCATTGAACCAATCATTAAGAAAATTTTACTACGGGTTAAAACGCACTTGAAGAATCATTTAATAAAAAAAAAAAAAATTTCTACTGAATTGAGTAATATGAGGATTAGATTTAAAAGAACTGTTACTTTACGAGAAATTGACTAGTTTCACACAAATTCAAGAATTTTAAAGTATGTTCAAGACTATTAAACATTATATTATTTTATTATAAATATATGAATAATGTTGCAATACGTTTTCAGCTCATGAAAAATCCGACATTTCTAAAATTTTATATTCATCTAAAAAGTGATCAAATTTTTTCCGAAAAGTTTTCTGTTTGAATTACAATTTTGTTTTAATCGATAAAAAGTTTCAAGTCTAATTGTCTTATTTTTGAATTTGGAATTACGGATAAATTACTGAAGTCGATTTCACAAAAAAATATAGTCTACTCAATTTTCCAAACGATTCGAGCAATTAAGAATTTGGAAAAATTTTCCGAAGATAATCATGTTGTGAGGATAAAATTCTTTACCGGACACATACTAACACTATTTCCAGTAGAAAATGTGTTTCGGTAAAAAGAAAAAAAAAAAGAAATATCGTCGTGGTAAAACCACTTGCCTTTTCGCTTCTCTCGGAATTTAAAATTTATATTGAAACGGAGTCGACGTACACTATTTATTCTGTGCAGTATTGTACCTAAAGAAAAAGAAAAAATCGGTTTGAGCGTTTTCCGCAAAAGTTAACGCGTTAAAAAATAAAAAATAGCCACCGGCGGTAAAAAGAAAAAAAAAACTAGTCGTCTGGCGAACACTGTGTTTGCTAACCTGACTGGGCAATATGCTCGACGTCGATGAAATGGTGAAATGTATAGATCGCGGTTTGCTCGTCTATTGGGCGGTTTACGTTTCGTGTCTTCCAAACCGACGACGACTTCATTTAGTTCGGTCTTGCAAGATGTAACGTCGTAGACGGGACACTTTCCGCGTCTGTTCTCGAGGTGAAATACGGTCGACTAGAGAGGACTTCAAATTTTAATCAATATTTCGCGCAGTACACTATGACTTTAATCCGAATTTAGTACACTGGTCTAATGACGAAAGAATTTCAAAATCTCAAATATCGTTTTACCACCAGAAATCGTAATTTGAAGCGTCAACATATTGTACGCAAAACAATAAACATTAAAAATCGTTGCTGTTAGGAGTCGTCCTGTTCACGAAGAAATCCTTAGACAATACATTTTGTAAATGTGTATCGTAATGTCAAGATAAATAATTTTTATTCTAGATTCCGAGTAGAGTGAAAAGCTAATTATTTAATAATAGTGTAAATTTTTTTATTTCTTTTTTTCTTTTTCTATAAAAACTTTAACGTATAGAAACACTTGTCCAAAAGTTTCAAACAGAAACTTTTTAGAAAAATGTTTAGATCAGGAATCAAATTCAGATGATGGTACTTTCGGTTATTTTTTTAAAATTCTCAATACTCTCTCCACACATTAAGTAAAAACACCAAAATTTACAAAAGAAAATAATAAAATATGCCATAACCAGATTTTTCATAAACTCTGTTTTAGTTTCTTAACATAATTTTAAAAATATAGAACTTGACGATTCCACCAACTACTAAAAAAGTTCACACACATACTTCATAAAAATGTCTAAATAAATAAAACGTAGTTAGTTTAATTAAGTTAATAAAAAAACAATTTTGATTTAATTATAAAACATTGAAAATACTGCTGAAAATTTCAAGTTATTTGTAAGTTCTTATTGCATAAAATTTTAATCATTTTGTACTAAAACAGGAAAATTGAATAATAACATGTAGAAATCGTAAGTCAACTTTTTTTTATACCCATTTAAAAAGAAACGGATATGGATTATTCCGTTATTAAATAACAGTTGTTAGACAAATTGAATATTATACTGAAAATAATTGTTTTATATTAATTAAAACTCCGCTCCGAATTGTTTTATTAGAATACCTAATGATTTATCGTTTCTTTAAAATCCAACAAATCCCTCCAAGCAAAGAGCGAAGAATGCCCATGGTGTTCAAATCCAGCATAGGCCGTTCAATCAAGTGTCTGTCGGAATCGAATAACGTAAACAGAACAGTTTTTATTAATTTATTTTGACTCATTGAGTGTCACCAAAACGTGTACGCGTCGGACGATCCAGAGATCGCGTTGTTTCGACAGCCAGAGTGACCGGGGCCACAGTCGACCGCTATTTTATGAGATTTTCTCCATACATATTTGCGAGTTCCGAGCGTACGAATTACCGAATGATATTATATCAATGACACTTTGAACAAAATTGTGCTGGAGATTTATATTTTATACTTTATTATGGTGTGGTAAAAAGATCACATTTGAAATCTTGAAAACTCGGTAAAATATTTCTTGATGAATAATGACCGTTTTATCATCATTCTTCGGCCGTTGTTTTAAGGACTTGAAATTAATCTATCGAAACCGGATTTCTAACGCGTCTAGAAATTAATCTCCTGTACAATTTTCACAATAAAACCACTCAAGAAACTCATATTCTTGGAACGCACAAACGTGTTTTTAAAGGAATTTTTCGCGTACACGATTTATACATAATATAAATTATAATGTAATATGAAATATGTCTGAAATTATTTTACTGCGCATACAAGTTGATTCCAAACGCCGTCTATACACGACTCGTACGAGCGTAACAACAAAATATAATTAATAATACGTGGTTAGTATAGTAGGAGTATTAGACCGATCAAAATCCGATATACTTCGTGCCATGGGCATACTTTGCTCTTCGGGTGGGGTGCCCTTAGTGGATGTGTTGAATTTTAAAAGTACAATAGATAATTTCTTAAATTAAATGGTGTTGAGAGCAGATTCAGTTAATACACAATAATTATTGTCAATTGTACAAAGAAAAAAACAGGCGTTTTACCAAATTTTGTGTGATTATTTCTCAAATTTTAAGGAAAATATTAAGAATTTTGAAAAATGTTCTCTTTGAAATACCATCTAGAGTCGAATTCTGATTCAAATTGTTGTCGGTCAAAACATTTGAACAATTATTTCTTCACGAAAAAGTAATCACAGAAAAAAATAATATATTACTGTAAAAACATAAGCTTCTTCACTCCGATCACAATCCTAAATAATTTATGTGTTATTTCAATTTCACGCATTCAAAATTCTCCAACTGCGTTACAAGTAGATTAACAAAGTTTTCGGAATGTACAGAACATCATTTTAAACTTAAAATGGATGTATTAGGCCGATAGCTTCACCAAATGACTAAATGAGTAAAGCAACCCTAATTTTGAATTTTTTATTCGTTCGTTAGTGTAAAATCAATTTTTGTTAATGCTTCGGTCATTTTAGACGTAAGCGTAATTTTTGCCGAGCAGGAGGGAAGTGAAAAACACATGGAACTTTTATTTCGTATTCTCTATCTAAAATAGTGCCACTAGTGCATATAAAATGTTGAATAGAAAATCTGAAAGGTGAGAGCACAGTGTGGCTGAATGTCAGAATTTGTATTAAAAAAAGCCGGACATACTTCGCACGATGGGTGTTCATCCCTCGACGGGTGGGATTCTCTTGACGGATGTATTGAATTTTAAAGAAACGATAAATCATTTCTTCAATAAAACGATTCTAAACGAAGGAAGTTAATAATATAAGAAATAAATGAGAAAAAAAAACGTCCAAAATTTTTTTTTCACATTTTCCAAATTTTCTTGTGCCAAAATCTTTCTTATATTATTTTCTATCTATGTTTAAATTTCCATATAGTTCGGATCAAAAAATGATTGTTTCCGAGTTGTTTTTGTAAAATTTTAGGTAGTTTTTTCCAAAAAAAAAAAAAAAAATTGAAGAATTGAGAAATTAAAAAAATTGCCTCTCTAAAGTACAATCTAGTGGCAAATCCGATTTCAAAAAGTTACTGATCGAAACTTTCGGACAAGTATTTGCATACAAAAAGTTGTACACAGAAAAAAAAAATAAACATCACAGTAAAAACACTAGCTAGCTTCTTCACTTCGTTCAAAATCTAAAAAAAATATAGGGTCAATCGTTAGTGCACGTTCAATTTTCGTTTGCGGTTCGAAATGTTTAAATTATATTTAAAATGTTTGATCCGAAATCATCGTTAGTGGCTCGCATGATCGATTTTCAATCAAAAATTATTCTAAACGGAGCGGCCAATGTGACACGAACCCGCCACATCGTATATACAGACCGCGAGTCCGCAGACGGTTTCATAACGATACTAATTTTCGTATAATAACGAAATAACGACAATAATAATATTAATATATTATAATGGTAAAACTGTGTTCGTGCGGCGCGCGAGATATACGCTGCTGCAGGACCGTGGGAGCAGATGTTTCGGAAGCAATGTATTTTCAGGCGGTTTCGTGCGGTTTCGGCGCTTGATTAAACCGACGCGGAAAATTAAACGCAGCTCTGGGGGTAATTAGACCGACGTTCGTGGCGCGTGTGTCGTATATAATTCAGAGTGGTACACAACAAATATATATATATACATATAAATGCAGAAGACTCGCCTCCGGGTCCGGTGTTGATGTACACTTATATACTATGTATATATATATACTCGAGAGCAAAGGGGTAAGCCTTGTCCTTGCTGCAATTTATTCTCTCTCTCTCTCTCTCTCTTTCTCTCGGGCGCGCGCGCGCGCTTGTGCATTCGGCACCCGAAACTTGAGTTTGTCTTTTGAGATTGTGTTTGATGTAAGGGGAAAACCAACAATTAAAAAAAAAAAATAAGTTTTTGTACATCTCGACTGCGCAGAAACGGAAACGCGATCGTACAAAATAATGCGACGCAAAAGTACGAGTACACTATTATACTCGTAGGCGTATACAGGGTGAACAAATAGCATGGCGATCCATATGATATTCATGATCGTTGTATGAAATAAATTAATACCCCCCTCCCTTTTTTTTTACAATACTGTCGGTGTTAAATGAGTTCTAAAAGTAAAAAAAACAAATTTTTAAAAATAAGTATCACACTGGCTTCGTTTAGAATCTAAAATGGTTTTATCATCATCAAAATATATTTTCACCACTAAGTTCTAATACGATTTGATACACGACATCATTTTCACTATTTTGGACTAACTGTGATGCTTTGTGGTGCTGAAAATGAAGAAAAAAAAAAAACAGTAAAACTTCAAATCCATGTTTTAATAATAAAGCAATACTTAGTGCAAAATGCTGTAAAGATGTGTCAAACTGCTTTTTGATCTTCAGCATCACCAAAAGCACCAAAGTGGAGTTCAAATTATGAAAATTATGCCGTATATCAAATTTTATGAGATTTCTACATACAATTTAGCGGTCAAAATATGTTTAGGTTATCATAAAAAGTGTTTATTACTATTATCATTATTTTTTTTTTTTTGGAAATCATTTAACACAAATTAACACAAACAGTGTTATATATATATATATATAAATATGTTTTTATTTGATGCACTGGTAAGGAATATCATATTATGGATTAACATGATTTCTTTTCTACCCTGTATACATGCCGTGCGTCTTCCTTTATAAGTATAAAGCGACACTCACACAAACGCGTCTTTCCTGATTGCACATTCACAGCTATGTATTATACATATTAGGAATAGGAATTTTTTGCGTTTTTATTTAATATTTTAAACAATTTCCGTATTAGAAATTGATTTAAACGTGAGCCTATATTGAGTTAGCGGACTGAAATTTATTTTTCATACTATTTGAAACATTTTTCAACATGTGTAGTGTATATTTGAAGATTTTTCAGAAATATAACGCGTACAATCAAAAAAAAAAAAAAATAAACAAATAAAATTATGTGTATTCTTCGATCCGCAAATGGGATCCATCGATGGATGTGTTAAATTTTAAAGAAACGAAAAATCATTGCTTTTTCCTGGTTGAACGATTTTAAGCGGAACATTGATTAAGAATTGCAAAAATATTGTCAGTTAAGCATCCGTTAAGCTTATATCAATAACATATTAGTAGCAAAAGAATCCATGTTTATTTAGTTACTCTCATAAAGTTTACATATCAATTGAATTTATAAGTCTTGGTAAAAGAATTCACAAAATAAAATTAATTAAAAACCAATTTTTTTAGTAAAATAAAAAATTTATCCAAAATGTCAATTATTTGAAGTCCTGTGCTTTGAGTCTTATATATATATATATATATAATTGATTACATTTTTTACATGAAGAAATATCACAATTGATAAGTCCTCATGAGACATGCTGAATTTTGAAGCTATTATATTCATATTATAATAGCAATGTAAACGTTATGTTTCAATCGTATTTAAATCAGTTTTAATACAAAAAAAAAAAAAAAAAGGAAAAGAAAAAAGTTTGGGCTTTACTAGTGTCGAAAATTCTGCTGTTTGGTGCACTAACGCGTATTGTGGTCGAAAAAATTCCGTGTACCAGAGCACAATAATAGCTGTAGGTCAGAAAAAAAAAAAAACAAAACAAACAAAGAAATAAAACATTTTTCTAATTTGCCATGTTCGAATTCGAAGTTTGCGTTCTCTCGCACGCACAACAACAGCTTTGTTCCTGAAAACTTCCCCCCGCGGATCGATTCGTACTGCAATATTTACTCCGCGAACTTTTCGAACCGTTTAAAGAAAATGTCGTTCAAAGTATATATTTGTCTTGTGCACATAGACGTATATACTACGCAAGGAGAATACAAAATATATATATATATATATATATAATATATATACATATATACGCGTAAATAATAGGTAGTCATTAAAAGTAAGGGAAAAAAAACACAAAGGGTCATTTAAACGGAAGGCGATAAACTTTGGCCATCGTGAGGGGATAATCGAGAGATCGAAATTCGGAACATCAAAACGAAATCACAAAATTGTATAATTGGTAAACTTTAGTGGACGTCGATTCGCCTCCCCTACCCATCACCTTATTCACCGATACGGGTTCTCGTTAACCGGCGTCGTTAACCGTTTTAAAAATCGTCTCGTCGTCAATGCTTGGTATACGTTCTATATGCTACACATTATAAAGAGTGAAAAATAGGGAGGGGGAAAATAACAATTTTGAATCTTGATGAAGGTATATTTTAAAACCAAAAAGTTTCCGACTGGGAGTATTGAGTAGGTAATATTACGTTCCGAGTTTAAATTACAGAGAGGGGAAATGAGAAAAAATTAAAACAAGTAAATAACAATCATTAAATATATTTCGTAACGCCACCTGTCTGTAACAATCCATTTATAAATCTACATTACACAGGGTGATTCATTAAATTTTAAAAATGCAAAAAATGGATTTTTGTTTTTTTTTTTTTGAGATGTTCAAATTATTTTAAAAACTATGTTTTCCATAACATTTTATTCTCGTGTCACCTTTACAATTTCTTGTTGCCATGCAAACCCATTTTTTCAAATGACAATCTCCTATTTTAACAGAGTGAGTTTTGATGTATTGAAATTAAAATTTGAATTATTAGATTATGAATTATTCAACTTAAGTATTAAGGATTATATTTCCTTGGGTTGTTACATAAGGATATTTTCTTTTTAAATGATTATACCAGCTAATATCTAACTATTTTTTTGAAATTTATTGGTGCCTGACTATAAAATATAATCACGTACCTACATATGAATATTTTAACTAAATATTCTGATTAAAAGTTAATTGTGTAGATTCATAATAATAGTAAGTAACTAAATACTATGTATATAAGAGAAGTTTATTCTTACGTAATACCTACACCAATTTGAAAAATTCAAAAATTACAAGTTTGAGTTTCGTATTCAGTACATTAAAATTCACAAAAAAATTACCTGAATAAAATTCAGTAGTTGAAATTAGGAGCTATCATTTAGTAGAAAAAGTATGAATCAACATAGGACATAGAACATCCTTATTGAATGAATCATCCTGTATATACAATAAACATTTTCGTTTGAATCAATTGACTTCGAATATGAATATTGTAATGCATTTTAACTAGAATTAAAATCGATTAATAATTATTAACTGTATAAGACTCCTCATAAAATGAGGTTGAGATAATTTTAAATTTCGATTAGCTAATAAATGTTGACAACGATGTACAAACAATTAGTGGTCGATTCGCTTGATAATATTCGCTCAAGTTCAATGTAAAATTTATATTTATATTTTCAATTTTAATAAGTAAACCTACATTTTTTTCAATAAATACGAATTATATATCTATATTTTATTTTGAATACTCACTATATACGTATGAATAAATAATAATTGTTTAATTGTGTGAAAAATGGGATTTTGTGTTTTACTCGGAGTCGCCCAAATGTGATCATCACATCGAGCGGAATTCACTGTAAAATAATGTCTTCGCTCTGCTCTTCTCTTGTGCAGAATAAAACGCATTTATAAATACACACCATATACCAATTATTGTAGTTATTATACAGCGTACACTTGCACATACCATCCGACCGACCCGTTTGGAATGTCAATAATTGCCGACGACGAGCCGTCTTCAAATTAAATATCTCGACGGCCCGACATGCGACATACTTATGTGGCCGCCTCGACCGTGTTGTACATTTTTATGTATTTTTAAAGGGGTTTGCCGTCAAATCGAATGACTTCCGTCTGAC